>JAXGGS010594356.1:22809-33850 GCA_035585475.1 Armandia brevis | reverse complement strand
TACCTTTCATTAACATTTTCCACCATGCCAGAAAAAAAAGTTCAGCGCGACAATTACGGGGTGGAGAAAGTTGTTTGTGTTCCTGACTATGATGGACTGTCAGCGTATACGTTCTTTAGATTAATTTATTTGCGATGCATTAGTGCATGCATGTCACCCACGGGGAACAGTGAATTCAGCCTCTTTGTCAGTTTCTAAAGACATCGAGGGCCCCTGACCCTGCATTTCAACCCGAGCGTGGGAAACTGTGTGCCATGGAAAATATTATCTATTTGATATCGCCATACGCTAGATTGAAACAGAATAATAGACACGCAGGCACCGCGTGAAATCGAATCTTTTTAGAATATTGACGAAACAAACCCTGAAGAGGTTGGTTAATATCGAGGGCCAATAAATTTACGGCGATCGTTCGGTGTGTTTAGTAAATTGGCCGGATGAGCAAACTGATCCGACATGAATTGTTGGCATACTCTACATGCCTTCACTTGCTTTCATTTTGCATGTATTTATATTTGTCATCGCCGGTGAGCGTACATAGCTTTGGTATTTGTTGAATTTGCGTGGTGCTGTACACGCCGCGGTGGGTTTTAAAAGACGGGGACAACTTTGCGCGGGGGCGTTACACTCGGCTTGAGAAACATCCGCCGAGGGAGATGATTGGTTCTCACTTCTATCGCCTCTCATCGCACGCAGCCAACTTGGCCGGGCCAGCGCCAATTTTGGAATAGTTTCAATACTACGGGGCACTTGTTGAGTCAGTGCCGGTACAACTTTTAAACCTTCAGGACTTGGCCATTGTCAGGCGTACAGCGAAAAGTAGCTTACTTTCTAACCTTGTGCACTTGTCATATAACGTTATTTGTGACGAAATCAAAACATAGTTGAGACAAACGATTACGGATTAGTGCAGATCGAGATATAGTGTGAGATAATCTGTACCAAGCACGGAGATTTGCTGATCTGGGATAAACCCCAACCCCCGCACACACTGATAATTAGCACCTGAGACATCGTCCATCGTTTAACAGTTTTCATCTGTGCGGATTTCACAACAGAAGTAACTTTGTTTTTGTGTTGTTTACAGGAACCCTGTGTTGTTCATGACGAGGACTTGCACAGACAAACGGAATAAACAACAACAACAACAACAGTAGCAGGAAATCGAGGTAAAGCTTCATCTGTCACTTCCTCTCGCCTTACCCTAATCACCTGTCGCCCTGTAGTCTCCCATTAGAAGACACATTTCTGCTTATTGCGTTGTTGTATTAGAAACTTCCTGCGCCTTAATTTATCGTGTTTTAATGGTGTGACTCCGATAACATTCTTCTGAAAGTTCCTCTAGTAATTTAGCAAATATCTCCTTAAACATTCTTAGAAGCCATCAAAATCAAAACATAGAGCTTGCATGTCGGTGCTAGGCTGAAAGACATCGTGTTACACGAGTTCGTGTGTGGTTGATGTTGGCTTTATGGTAGGGAGGAACTGTGGGGGGAGTAAGGAGGCTGTGCGCTGGTTCCTGCTCCCTGACGATGGCTTCTCTGCTGTAGGCTGACATCGACCGGTGAACCCCTCTCTTTTAGAACTCTCCCCTGACAATGTCGGCATTGTGCCATGCCATGGCTCCGTGTCATGCAAGCTGTCATGTCCCAAGACGCCGAAATTATCTCTATTAAGAATTACCTGAGCATTCAGAGGGACATTTGATGGCAGGGAGTCACAATAGACAGTCTTTACACGCGGATGAAACATTGTGCGGAAAGATTAGAGGACCGACTCTAATTCTAGGTCGTAATAACGTCGCTGTCGATTCGCGGAATATTACCTTCCAGCGTCTCACAAAAAGCGCAGCCAGCTCTCAATGGCAACATGATACGTGGCCCAGTTGTTAATAGTCTTTGGCTTTGACCAGATTGGCCTTTCTTTGACTGCTACAGGCCGCCCTCTCGTTGAGGAGATTGTTAGTATTGTTGTCGCTGCAGCAGCGAGGAGAGACGGCAGCGGAGGAGTGGGGGCGTGGTTCGCTGCCTGTTTGAGTGCTGCTCACCACCCAGTCGTGAGAGGGCGAGTTAATCTGAGCCCGACCCGCCCTCCCGCCGGCACCTCCCTCAGCCAACCAAACTCATCTCTGCAAACAGAGGAGAGGAGGCGCCCGAACCACCGGCTAATATCGCCGGGACACGCTTACCTGCTCCACATGTACATGTACGGCTAGTCACATCTAGCCTATAATGTGGACATGTAGATGTCATGTCGGCTAGCGCACATTAACCATCGATCTGCGGGTATTGATCAGTCTGCTCGCCACCTCCAGTCGGGCAGCTCGAGCCAGGTAGATACTTTGTTTGAGTTGTGGGCAGGGCGCACGCTGAATTGGCCTGAGCCGGAGGGAGAGCTCAGACGCATTGTGACTCGGGAGTAGAATCGCAGCTGGACGCCTCTCCGGTTTTTGTCGAGAACTCAGCTTCCCGGACGAGAGGCTTCATGTATTCGCCGAGTTTTGCAGCTGCTAACACGAGGGAGCCCCGACTGGTGTTCACGGCGGTTCTAGGCGGAGGTGTCACATGCGGAATTAAATTTGTCTCGTTTTTATGACATTGACCTTGTATTCGTGTGTTGGCTTCAGCCCGATATTAGTTCGTGGTAGGGAAACATGAACCAACTTCTTGTGCATCGGTGAAAAACGCGGTAAGGCTTCTGCTTATTTTTACGCAAGGTTATGGCTGTGTTTACATGTTTATTGACTCTTTTGTCCTACTGAGGGACCAAACAACTCTGCACTGGGAACATTTTCTAAGGCAGCATCACATAAACCACCTTATCAAAGGCGAATCCACAAAGCATGACATTTCGCCAGAATTACTTGTTTTTTTATTTTCAATGATTACCTCTCCCTCAGTCATATCTGTGCTTGATTTTGCCTGACTTTGGATATCACGTGCATCACGAGGTCACGTCATGCATGAGCATTAAACGCGACACTTTCTCAGAACTGTGGCGGTGGCCTGAGGACAGAAGAGAGAACGTTAAAAAACCGCGCGCGGTAATGACGGCTTCTGACACGGTTTGATCATGCACCGCACGCAGCTCGGCATCCTTGGCACCTGGGTAACCTGGGTAACCTGGGCCACGGTAACAATAAACTACAATACATACAGACACGCTTCGCCTGCTTTGCACCCTCCTGTAATTGCTGGCCCCGCGTCGGTTTGACGACGAACGCAGTCCAATTTTCTTGGTTTTAATGCGGCTCCGTGAATGGGACGAGCATTGTCCGTGTGATATAGTGGCATTACGCGGTTAATTACAAACTCCAAGACGTCCCAGCCTCCCTGGATCACCCTAGGGCACCCTAATTTAGAATTATCTTCTGCTACTATCTCGAAATTCCTGAATTCGTGTTTAAATGCTGGTAGTTTGATGGCCCATTGGGGATGCCAAAGACTTAACATGCAAAGTGAAAGATAGCAGCATCAAGGAAATCAGTCAAGCTACACTCATGGTTGCCCTGTTGTTTACCTAACACATACACGTAAAAAGAGGTTTATCCGGTGGGGCCTTGGACTTTTGTCGTGTTTGGATAACACCTAGTGTATATCACTCACTTCTCACTTAAAGGCGACTGCGTAGAGCTTATCCGGTAGGTTTGTATGGACTGTCATGTTTCCCAGTATAAGTGACATTTAGATAGACTTAGTGGCTTGCCGGTTATATATTCATCAATCGTCAGCGCTTTGTTTTGCTTTGACCTATTTATAACATGCTCGCATCGTAAAGCGAGGCGTTTTTCAGGCTTTCTATTCATAAAATCGATTTCAGGTGCTTGTCTATTCCGCATGGCATTTCATTTATTAAAGGGAGATATATATAGGGCTTCTATTGAATCTGGTCTTTGTTGGTATATTCACACGACGAACTGTGGCGTTTTTAAAGCTGAACAACTTCTCAAATAACAAGTGAGTGACAGTTCTGTCTTGATTGGCAACACCTAGACAATAGGGAAACATGTGGGCCTCCTGGGTAGCAGGCAGGAGATGTCTCACCTTGTCCAATGTGTCTGCATATATCTGTTGAAGCTGATAAACGATACACATACACGTGAAATAAGTGGGTCAACTGAGGACGCGCTTTTCTTCTCTAACAAAAGTTAACTCAGTTGGGCTTCCACAGCGGTCATCACTGTCCTGGAGTTAGAGAACTCAGGGAGAATTTCGAGTGTCATTTATGAACTGGTAACGGATTGCTCCTGATTAGTGTCATTGAGAGTGACCAGGGAAGCCGCGCCCCTTTCTGTCCGCCCTTTCCCCCCACTCCCCCTGTAAAGCTCTTGTATCAGGCTAATCCTAATCCTCGATAGATCCTCGGCGCACTTACTCGGATTCGGCGCCTGCTCCACGCAGATATTTTGAGCATGATTCTTAATTAAAGGCGCCCATTACCACATTTATCACCGATTTCAAGTCAAGCATTCGCAGGTAGCTGAATATGGCGGCTTGCTGGACTTTCCAGGGTGGGTCAGACAAGTTCAATAGTCCTCAATCAGCGTGCTGCGGTCATCGATTATTTAACAAAAGGCTCCCATTCCGACGTCCAGACCAATAGCTCTTAGATAAACAATACAGTCTGTATTTACACGAGTTATGGAACCAACGTATTAGCCTTCATTGACGGAATGCGAATTATACTATACCTGTTTATTTGTGGCAATTGACGCTGGTTTTCAGCACAAACAAGGCATGTTTAATTAGAGCCGGAGACGCCAATCTACAAGGACGTGGAATTTTCCGATTTTGTTACCAGGTTAAGCGCCAGCGGGATTCCAGGCATTCCGCCGGCTTTGAAAACCGCGCTGCCGTCTACTCGTTAATACACAAACTCGCCATAGAATTATTTCTCCAGACGCCCGCTTCATTGAATTTATAAAATATGCGGCGGTGTATAACTGCGACAAAGGAGCGCGAAAACGTAACAATAGCGCGTGCTCTGCCAGCGTGAGTAAATCGCTGAACCCGCTTGATTCTCGTGAAATCGACTCGCATAATTAATGATACCCTATAAGGGCCCTTTGTTGTTGGCGCATTTAGAACAGGGCCATAGGGGTATCTTCTTACCTCGCCTGCCTGGAATTGGGAAGTTGGGGCCGCTAATTCGTGCCTGTAGTTGGCTGGTGTCGGGGAAGCCTAGCCCAGGGGCCGGGGGGTAATTAGTGAGCTAGGATGTAGCTGCCGGCCGACTCGAGCCGCTTTCCTCGGGTTTCAGATGGCCCAATGCCTCTCAAAAGGGAAAGTTCTTTAGCCCGACGAATGCGACTGGGGGAGAAGAAATAATAGAAAGGCAGGAACATCTGATGCTGTTGCGCACTGTGTCTCCGCTTCATAGGGGCGTTCTGTGACCTGATGGCCCTCGCTCCATCCTTTCATTACTTTGCTCGTATCGTGTTAAACAGCGAATCTACAGTATCCTCATGCATTTTTTGCTCCAGCAACCAGTCGGTGCTTTGCTTAAAGGGTCAATTCTGTTGTGCGTCTGATATTGCGGAAGTTTTGCTTGGACCCACAAGGGTGGTACACAGAGAGAAGACTGTGTCTTCCACTGTAAGACATCAAATGGCATCAACAGAAACATGGTAACGGTTGCTGGGGGGTGCCAATATTGACCTGAAGTTTTTGATCTTGGCGGAGATGTCTCGATTTACAGCGTTCCATTACCCCAGATATCTGCTTCAGCCTTGGATATCGCCGCCTTTTATCAATCGCTTTCATTGCGAATTGAATGAAAAGATTTGATACGAAACGATACGGTTACCGGCGAAGGCGCGCCGAGGATGCAATTGATGAATCGGTTTGACAAATTGGGTTGCGGTGTCACGTTCTCTCGTTTGGCTTTGCCGTGCCTGATGACGCCGAGGATACCTGTAATCGCACCGCATTCGCCGACCTCCTGCAAATTTGCAGAAACGAGGAGCAATATGCTCGGTCAATAGTGGAACATCTGGCACAATTACCCGATTGTAATCTTCCGTAGATCTCCATCGTCATAATTCGTTTTCCTCATGCTGGTTGGGTGACAAGAGTTGTCGCTGCTGATTTGTCAGAGACTGGCGGTCGCCTCACTCTGACTCTGAGCATAGTTTACATTCTTGCATTATCCCCCTATCATTTCGCACAATTCTCATTATCATTGACACAATATAGGATCAATCTCGGCATAGAAATACAAAGTGCGGAACGTGCGCTCGTGCCCTGGTGTCAATTATAATTTGACTTTATAATTTTGACCCGCGTGACCCGGTTAAACAGTTTAAATGCATTACGACAAATCTATTAAGGCTCATTCTGCCCCTGAATAGCAGGGATGCATATTTGATGCATCTACACACAACCACGTTTGTGATATCATGTTTGCAAACGCCGCAAAACTTTGTGAAAATTCTAAAACAAACCAACCCCTATCGACTAATTGTCACTGCTATAACAGTTATTGCATATATATTGTCAATATTTATTAATTTCCCCGTGTTTTAGAGGACGAAAGTTATTGACATCCCTGTATGAATATAAATTGCCTTTATGTTTGGTCTGACTGCGGTTTTGATGCCCCGTTGTTTTATTTTCTAACGTTATTAGCGTGTAGAAAGCTGGCGGCTTTGTCCGGCCCCTGTCACTAATGAGCCCGTATTATCCGTGGAATGTAATCTGTGTAAATCCTCACAAAAGTTACAATAACCAATCATCGCTCAATCGCAACAAGTGCCATTCAAAGTGAGAGCGCCCAGCAGCCCGACCCTTTGTCCCGCATGATAATTCAATAACAATTATCTCCCTCATTGTACGAGGCACAGACTCCGTATATACATGTAGTCTAGACCTTCAATGTCGGCTTGAAAAACTCCCGACTTTCTGTGGCCATGGTCGTCGGCTTCTTTTACCGGTCTACAGTTTCACTACCTTCACGTCCAGGTAAAGTAGCGAGCACAGGTCATTAACATTAAGATATATTCCTCGCCTTTAAAAATACCTAGACTAATTGCTTCAGCCGCGACTTGTGGCCTTTGTGTGAACCTCGTGGGTGTGATTGTTTGTTTAAAATATGATCTGCTTGAATTTTACCTGCTGGGTAGATATTAATCCGATCCAATTCATGGATTTGGGAAATTAAAACCCATCATTGTCTCCAAGCTATGATCAGCTGCTCTTGTGTAACGTCTCAAAGACACTGATCAACAAAGTGACCGCCGTGTTATTAGATGGATAGAGCGGAAAACAAGCGTAATAGGCCACGGGAACAGTGGGAATTCCACGGCTTAAATTATGTTTGTGAAACAAAGGCCTAGAAATATGATCTGGCAGCTTTCCGCCCACTCCTAGGTGCTTCCTAGAAACGCACTTATTGAGGGTGAAATCTTACTCCTAGTGTTGCACCAGGTGCTAGTATCTCTTTACTTGTTGAGCTCTTCAAACCCATGCGACTTGTACGTTGTTGACGTCTTCAACACGAAGTCGTGTGACGCGGTACAGTTTAACAAGGTTTAAAGTTTTCCATTCTACTTCACACAGAACAATATTGATTGTAGGTGATATTTGCAAGTCTGACTAGCGTATTTCGAGGCCAGTCGTTCTTTATATGGTGGCCACTTAAAATGTATTTGCTTTATTTGGCCTGAAGGAGGTATATCACATGATGATATCGGCGTCTGAAGAGCTTTTGTAACCAGGAAAAGTGAACTCAAGGTTTGGCCGACCCCGCCGTTCCTTAAAATGCATAAAACTTGAGGACACATATGTGTGAGTCAACAAACCCTGCTTATTGCATGACACTAATCCGAAAATGTCCACAATTTGTTTTTATTAGGTCTGAATGTTTGGCACGAATCCTTGTAAATAAAAGTGGACGGCGCAATAAACACAGGACGATTTCGCAGACTGACATAAATTACTGGAATGACGCAGCAGTTAGAACTGTCCAGTGTCAAATAGGATTAAATCCCGCGTAGCGAGGATTAAACCGAATCACCTATAGACACAAGATATTACTTGCTGACCGGGGGCTAGTTAGCGTTAGGCGCGCCGGTGATCTGACTGTCGCGCTGGTCCTCGCAGGTATATGTCACAAGGAACAAGATTATATGTCAGAAAGAAGCAGTTACCGGTGAAGCCCGGGGGTCGAGAGGGTTATTTAGTAACTTGTAAGTGCAGATATTCAGATTGGTACAGATGATTTACAACCGAACGCATCTCACGTATCATACAAGTGGAATAATCGTATTTGTCGAGTAATCGAGAGGATTCTGCTAGGATTACCTGCCCCTTTCAACTCGGATGGGAATATTTATCGGACCACTTTCCCACATGTTTAATTCGCTCGATTGGATATCGAGACGGCGTGCCTACGTGAATAGCGCAGGTAAATAGTTTCAACTTGGTCGCGATCTGTCAGTGCGACATGAAGGCGGAGGTGAGAGCACACTGAGGTGGAAACAATGTATGCGCTAGCAGGATATGGTCAGGTGGAATGCATGACACACCGAGTAGCATTACACATTTTAAACTTAATGCCGTAAGCTGAGATGTGCGTATCGCGCACGGTGAAACATTTCCTCTCATCAGTTTCACTAGATTTATCACTCTCTTTCATAACTTGCTCCACTAACGGGTGAAAAACCTGACACTTGCGCATTGTAAATCACATCTGTAAAACTGACAGATAACCAGGAAAAAGTGGCGTTCTATTTCACTGACGCAGGTTTGGGCATTTTTTGGTATATGAAATATTAAGGTATCAATATTGAGAGTACTTGAACACGCATGCCCAGGTAAATTATGATTGAGATAAGTGGGAGTACTAATAATGCTAACCCTTGCCCGTACTTAGTGGTACCATGCAGGTGAAACCCGCTCCACCGTGCGCTGATTATAAACCGATCTGATCGCTCATCAAAGTGATCAATCTCGTCGCAAATAGATCGCTCGTCTGAAGTATTTGAGGGCTGGAGCCGGAGAATTGCCCAGTTGTGACAGTCATTTCAATGGTCGGTGCAGATAACGGCGAAGTTCTGTGTCCACAGTCGTATTTACACGGCCTATACTTGAGGTACTCTATATCTACAATACAGGCAGAAATCTGGCGTTGGCATTAGGTTTAACAGGTCTTTGATAGCTTCAGATGTGCATCATGCGTGATTATGTGGCTCTCCTCCCGAGGATCTTACCTGATTGTGTGATTAATTTAAGCTGGGCCTCTCTTGGGTAACCAAGAGTCAACAGCTTGATTATCAGTGAATAGATATAGAGCGCATTTCACCCAGAACTGTATAATTGTATCTCATAGGTAACTTTACACGACTACCATACTGTTGGTGAATAATTAAACCCTATCGAGTCGCTTTCTTTGTAACTGATATCATCTTTTAACATGGTTCACCTGTGTAAAATCGCTCTAGCAGATGCAGATGATGTTAACTAATGTATGTATTGTTTGATTGCAGGTTGACACGAGTTGCTGAGAGTTGTTGACGCCGCCGTCCACTGTGCTGAGTAGGCAGCAAATCTGCGACAAGTTAATTTATAGAGGTAAGAGGACACATCTGTCTATTAGTTGGTCTCACCTCCTCCAGCGTTGGCTCTTTATACGCCAGCTAAAACACTAACATCTCTCTCCCCTCCGGCCGGTTTCTCTCATTATCATCGTCACTCTCCCCCAGCCACATATTTTGGTGCTTTGTAACCTTTTGAAGGCAATCTTTAGCCGAACATGCAAGTGTATTTAAGAAAGCATCGCACCTTTGAACTGGTGTGGCGTGTTCCAGGAACTAGGCAGACGGGGAACACATTTACCTGCCGGCGTTTATAATATGCCTATTTCATCAAGGTGAAAGCTTCACCTTGTCATTACAATGGTTTGATGCCGTTTAACAAACTTAGCTTGCCCTTTATTGTCGCATATCATAATATGCTTACAGCTCCAATTTGATTGCATACTATTATACAAGGCCTCCTCGAAGGCTTGTTATTGAAATTGTTTGTCAGGCATATTGAAGCCGGCTTTCATTTATGTGAAGGTTATTTGAGACGAGAAAAGTCTCATATTCCGTTTGGTATTCAATGCGTTTTAGACATTTGTCTCTCTCGAGAGAGAGCAAGAAGGCAGCAATGGGATTGATGCCTGTATGCTTTGCTTTTGTACCACGCACCTGACATTTTAATTTTTGTATCTTGTCTGTACACATTTATATGAAGTAATATCAAAAGTGGTGTCTGCTTCGTCCTACCTTACTGAGATACCTGTTCTCGGTAACAATGCATGGCTGCTAAATGTTTTACAAGTCTAGAATGGTAATCATTACTGCTAGTGGCATTTTGTTGAATACTGTTACAGGTATCGCGGCTTATGGGCCATCATGCTACATGCATAATGCTAATGTCGAGCATTCACTGACGGAAGGCAGACGCCGTATGCCGTATACCTGTGATATTTTATTATGGATACATGGGCAATCGCGCCAGACCCCCATTTTTGTCACTAGAATACATAGACCTGAGGGGATTTCAATCGTTTACCGGTTATCGTCGGAATGGAAATCAACCGCAATGAATGTAAACAGACAAACTATATTGAGAGAGGAAGCAATGATTTATCCGAAATGTGATACTCATAATCGTGACATCGTCGTTTATTCATGAGCCCTTTTAGTTTTATCTTTCGTGACGCGACCTGCACAGGGTAGCAAATGTTACCTGGTTTTAATGAGATAGGGATCTGTGTTAATGCCTCACCACACTGACAGAAGATGATCGCCGTACCTGGTAGCACTAGCACACGAACTACGTCACCTACATGTGCGGGAACATGTGTAGCTACATATAAGCAGTAAACATTCGTATTTACAGGACTTGTTGTCAAGACGACAAGTAAAGGTGCACCTTATTGGTTGAGATGGTAGAGTTGTACGGCGACAGAACCAGACCCTGGCTGACAGCCAGATGACTGCTCGGCTGCTGGAGAAAGTCGGAGATAACTCTTCTGGTGTCGGAGTGTCGGAGTG
>JAXGGS010594356.1:6611-22709 GCA_035585475.1 Armandia brevis | reverse complement strand
GTGTCGGAGTGTCGGAGTGCCGGGGTTTTCCCATGTTTTTCTGCGAGTCCCCGGTGACACCCCGTGGGCCTGGCGTGTTTCAGCCCCTCTTATCCGGCGGTTTATCATACCGAGTTATACATTAATCGTTTCCGCGTGTTGGAACTCGCTTCCGCCGGCCTGCCGCCGATTCCTGGAGGACTCCCCGGGTAACTTCCGTCTCCAGTCTCTCTGGTATTTCCAAGAATAATTCCATGCACATATAATGATTTCTCTGGCCTCAGTTGTACGTGTACAGCTATAATAGTCTCATTTCGCGCTGATTGCACGACAATAGAGCAGGATTACTAATGAGAGCCAAGCGGATGTCCGTTTTTCTGGTAGCACGCCGACTTTGTCGTCTGCCCCTGAACAAGCCAGCGAAAACAAGTTACATTTTCATTTCTAAATCATCGATACGGGTATCCAGCCATTAGTGTTTAGCTGACGCTGTGGCTAGTGGTTAGGAAGGAGGTTTAAGGAGAGCAGATCTGCTAATTAGGCCACGGTGATCAGGCTATCGATCGGCTACTGAGTTTAAACCATCGCTGCTTAAGTGCAGACTCGATCAACAAGCGACTATTGGCCTGGTGATTGATTGAGTTTGTTTGGTCTGGTGATTTTCTCGCGTGCTCCACCTGTGTGAATCAACTGATTAGTCCACCAGACAAGCGCGCGGGCAAGCTCCCCGAGACCTTGGTCCCACTTAGAGGGCCTTTGACACAATTACCACATTCATATCAGGCCAAGCCCGTGATCTAGGTGTCTGACCGAAGGTTAAACTTCTCAGTTTTATCTGATTTACTGTAAAATAATGCAACAGTTTAATCTGGTCCTATCGTCCGTCACTGTTTATTTGCTGTGTGTTTACTAGGAACGCATTTGTAAGCTGCAGGGCTGCAGTGAAAGTTAAATCTCGCATGCTGAGCCAAATGCTGCGGGTGCACGTATCTGTGGTCGGTCTCGTGGTTTCTCGGCGCAGCTGCTCTGGCAGTGGCTGAAGGGGTTTCGCGATTTATACACCCAGGACACAGATATGCGCAACGCTAACCTCACACGCAGACCAAATATCAATATATCCTCAATGTCAGCTCCGATGGTCGACATTTGCATCGTGATTGTTCCTGTCGTCGACCACGGTCACAAATTGCTGCATCACTAACGACTAGTTACGACATTATTTGCATTATTGTTCAAATATTGCAAGTCTGTTTAACGATATCACGTCTGATATATCTGTAATATTTGCCCGTTTAGGCCTCTCATTTGATATGATTCGAGCTTCGTATATCGCAGGATGGCGGGACCAGGCACCGCGCTACACCAACCCACATCCTTCATTCTGAATTGATTTTTATTTCTGTTGATGTCATGCAACATGACATCATCACAGCAGTTTGTCGTTAATCTCTCTCTACACACTGCTCAAGTACGCTCGAGCAGTGAGAAAATCTCAAGGTATCTTGTCGGAGATCACTTAACACATTCAAACCACAAGGTAGAGTGTTGATACTAATATACCGATACATGCGTTCAGGTATACCAGAAATCACTCGTAGATAACCGATGTCTTATTTCCATAAATCAACAAGCCCCCAAGTGATGTCATGTTTTGTTACGTCAGTGTACAGAGGGGAAGGACGGGATTAGCTTCCTAAAACACTTGTCCTAGACAGATTATCTGCTCGCACATGCGCATAGGCACGATATCGCCCATGACGTCATTTAGTGACGACACGGTGTCCCATGGTACAAGTCGATGTTAGCACATGGCTCACCTGAGATTATCATAAACAAGTTATAGATGTCGCTTGCCTTATCATCCGTGTTTGTTTACACTATGGGTTATAAATGGCCTTCGCGTTGAACATCCCTTATCTGGAGAATAATCGTGGTTTTTGCCTCTTATCTAAACGGCTTACGGGGTTAGAGTGGGAGTATGGCCATACCTATGTGCGTGGGCAAGCTGCCAGGTAGACAGTTTAAACAGCGGCACACTATAGTATAGTTCTTCAAAATAGCCGTCCTTCATTCATAAGACACTGGAAGTTTTCTCAGTCAGAAATAGATTTCATTCGTTATGAAAAGGATTGTACCTAACATTAGCGATTTGGAGAGTGTCTCAGAAGTGTGGCAGCTTTAGTGATACTCCGCGTGTATGAGGTATGTAAGCTAAATCCTTTCTGCTCGACATAATTTGTTGGACGTTTGTCTCGCAGTATCATATTAATTTATACGAATATCAACAAGCGCCCTCTTGTTGACAATTCTCCGTTCATTCTCTCTATCTCTGTGTGTGTCTCTCTCCCTGTGGATGACATTTTGTCTCACTGTAACTGCATACCTGTAACCTTTCCCAAACATCGATGCTTAGCATGGCACGTTTTGTCGCCGGATGAAGCACCTTTCATGGACAGGTTAGAAACACTGTCGTCTAGCTCTATTAGATTTGACGCTCTATTTATCGTGTTCTGGGATTGAGTCGGCATCAGGTTCTTTACATTATTCGCTATTTACCGGTCCGGGATTGAAATAAGGAAAAGCGCTATTGATTTTTCCATCATTGGCTGTTTAGCCACATTTAATAGGATAGCCTGTTTATAATAAATTATGAATGTATCATGATTTTACATTGCACCAAAGCATATCATAAAGTACGTATACTTTGTTGGCCTGGCAATCTAATCCTAGAAGCCGGTATCTGGGCTCATCAGAGGTATTTATCAGTGGAGATAGGCGGTGGACTCGACAAACACTCACCCCACGTGAACTAGAAACGCAGGCACAAAGACAAGAACCGAGGGTTCAGGCATATTTATGTTCGCTATTTAATAAAGCCAAGGCCGGAAAGTTACCCTGGCCCGGTTCTCCTGTGAAAGTGACAAGCGTGAATTAATTCAATGAAGCAACAAACACAGACGACATGAGGGACAAAGTACTCGACATTTATCGTCTCATCCCTCCACTTTAGTACTTAACCTCACGACTTAATTTGTTATTGGTGAAGATCAATGCGTTTCTGTGATAACCGCGGAGAACGATACATCGCTGATGGGTTTTTCTTTATACGGGACAAGACCGTGAGAAAATCTATGTATAAATCTATTCACCCGGCGATCCGGGTTAACCACTGAAAAATACACAGATATGGCGTCCTTCGTCCGAAGGTGCGCTCTTTGTGTACCTCTCGTAATTATTAATACCCCTGATACCGTCATTATGGTGGCTTTGCTATCACTTTATTGAAGTCTACATCCCTTGATAATGGATTAGAGAGATGATAAACTCTGAAGAGCCCGCGCATTTACAAAACCACACAGTTTGTCATTGTCTCCCATTCCTGTGATTTCACCAGGTTGCGTACGAAATTCTTGCGCAATAAATCGCCACCTATTATCCACTCAGCGTTTTAAAAACATTCTACATAATACATGACTCAGTGTGAATGCCGGCCAGAGACCGTAATTAGTTAAGCTGACTGTTTTGGGAGTGGCTTTGATCTTCCATAAAGGGCGGAGGCAATCACGTTTTCGCTCCGTCTCATCCACAATTTGTGCGCCATCGTCTGGCTTTGTTCAAGTCACCAACTCTATCACTAGTATGACGCAAAGCGTGAGGGATATATTATTTGATTGTCCCTTGGGCAGATCCCGTAATAGATTTATCATTGAAAAACTAGCTTTTATCTCCCAGAACGTCAACTATATAGGATTTGTCCGTGGCATGTACACACGGTTGGTTTAGTGAGCGGTAAAAATGTCACCGAGCCATCATCGGTATGTTTCCACCGCTTGTATATCTACCAGCGTACATTCATATAAGAGGGAAACGTAGACGATTCGGATTACCTAGCCGGACTAAACAATCATATACACGTATGATGGATGGTTATCAGTGCAACTTGTCACAGATTACTTCTTATTGCCACACAGGTTATCTCATGTATTGACAGCGGAGCTCAAAACTAATATGAACAAGGCATTTGTCATTCGGAAAAGACAAATTCGGTTGTTCAGCGGAATCTTATCTCGGTGACAAATTATAATGTTGGTTTAAAGTCCAATATTTGTTGGGGGGTTATTAATACGAATGTTGATGTTTATTCGTTACCTTTATCATAAAACGCTTTAATTTAGTACCACTCCTCGCCGGGTACGAACGCTATCCCTCTAATAACCGGCGAACTCAACCGACAGTCCTCTCCATTTTGTCTTCCATTTTCATGTGACATATGATCTTTCAAATAATAATGAGCTTCGCTAGAGTGGATTGAATTGCTCTTGAAAAAGCCGGTGTACAATTTCATCTAAACTGCATTGCGGGCAGCGCATGTGCTGCTCTCTGGAAGAGATAATGTGCTTGGAATATCGGAGCTGCGTCTTGCTTGGCATTATGTCACAACCAAGATTGGGCGTGGTCGCTTTCTGCCTGGTTCCTGGTGTAGGCGCTCTTTCTCCCTCGGGGGATGCTCCGTCCTAAAGGGTGACCATCCAGAGTCGTGTCATCTGCTGTCGGAAACGCCTTGCACGTAATAATCCACGGGTGCCATCGATTCAGGTTTGTCATCGTTTTATTCCGATAGAATTTGCTCCCTCGTTCTTTTTCTCGGCTACAAGCGAGCATGCCGCGTCGTTTGATGGCTGATGCGGCAGGAATGTTCTCGATTGAATATCAATACGCTCATTAATGTATCTGCATTGATACCAGTACGTTGCATAAAATGTGAGATGTCCAATAATGAACAGATTATTTCTTTGAAGCAGATTTAATGAGATTTTTCTTTATTTCTTGATCTTCGTAACAGTTTTGTCATATTTACGCCCAGATTGAGACTGAGGCATTATATGTGCCAACGCCTCTGTATCCAGTCATTATCATCTAGTCCAAAGTAAGAAGTACGAAGTATGTGACAGCATTTTGTCTGTTTTGTTCTTCTTGCATCTACATTTTTATTCGTGTGTAGTTTTGATGACATCTACGGAAGCGTCGCTTGTGTTGCACATCAGCATGTTGACAAGCATGACAACAGAGGAAACGGTGTTGCATGCTTCACGCCACATTAAAGTTGAATACGAACGATTAGTTCCGTGTGCGGGCCACCTAAGTAGGCGGGGATGACCGCGGACAATACGGTTGACAATTTTATTTTGTCAAGGCATTGATTGTCAGCGAGGCAGAATCATCGCAGGTACTCTAACAACTAGTGGGGCAGGCGGTCTCCGTGTTTATCACCGTTCGCCAGTAACAAAGCCTCGGTCACCTGACCCTGACCGGCGTGACGGAGGAACTTGGCACACCGATCAGCACGGTTAGCACAGATTTACCCCCATTCATCCGCTCCACCTTCTTTGCCAACTCTTAGACAATTACCCCATCGCAGCGCGGATGCTGCTTGTGGCGTGCTTTAGTGTAAATAAATTGATTGGCCGCCATCGGTTCTGTATCTGTTTCTAGAAAAATCGTCCCTCCTTTACTCGACTTTGCACATCAGAAGAAATCCCCTTTGAATTTTCATCTATTCAGAAACGAATTCTACCTTCTGGTGAAGTCGATATCATGCAATTTATGTCGGTGGTGACATTACATGTGTTAGTCAGCAATTATCGCCTGTTTATTAACACCATCAGCGCCGCGTGTTGGCGTGTCATCCTTTGTCTCCGCCTTTAACAACATTATTATCGACACCTACCTGATACGCATTATCATAACCTTGTGTTAATTAACAGATAATAACCTATTTCTTACATTCATGACGACAAAACATATCGTACATTTCCATGGTATGTGATAATTTTTGCCAGAACTGCCTCGAATTGTCACATAATTATCGTTTGACAGGCGTTTATTTTTTCTATTTTCAGATGGCACCGTCCAGCTAGTTGGCGAGCCAGCGGAAATGTTTAGACATTTCTCCTTGTCTGTAGTGGATGGTAGATTAGTTATTGAGGAGCAGATAATTAGTAGTGTTGGAAAGAATGGAAGACAATGCTGAACCCGTCTTCACTTGTCCATGCGGCAAAACCTTTAAGCGCAAGCACCCCTACGAGCGGCATATGGACGTCGCTCATTCGAGCCGTGAATGTCACAAATGCGAGGTATGCAACAAGACCTTTGGCAATCACAACACATTGACTATGCACATGAGCGTGCATCAGGAAACTAAAGCTACATTTGTCAATATCAAATCGTCGGAGCGCACTCTCCGGAGTGGGAAACGCGTGAAAGCCCCGCCAGCTTCACAGTCGGAGCCGGGGATCAGCGACGAGGACCCTGCCAAAGAGAATCTCGAGCCGAATCAAACTGCCAAAGATAGAGACAGTGTAGTTAACAGTGTGGTTAATATTAGTGAGGACACGAGCGCAATAGCTACAGCAAACGGAGGAGTCGGGATTCAGTTCCCCACCACCTCTACATCCGAGGTGTTCACCATCACCCAGAACAAGTCGCAGTCTGCAGCAGACACCAGGTTGAGCGAGCAGCCGCCCCCCAAGACAATCACCATCACAGTGAGGTCAAAGACGGAGCCCGAACCTCAGCTCCCCGAGCCAATCACCGAGATGAATCAAGTAAACGGACGCATCATCATAAAGACGGAGCTGCCGGAGGAGATGCCGGTAAGCGAGAGCCAGTTCTCCAGCCCGGAGGCCCTGCCCCTGGTTAGCCAGCTCACCAGCACGCTGCCGGCGTTTGATTCCTCAGACGCCGACATTGACGACGACGACCTCTCCGAGGAGGAACGTAACGTACGCAAAAGCACGCGTCTACAGGGGAAGACCCCCGGGTGGAAGACATGGCTGGACAATGATGACCAGTGGACGGGGACGGGAGAGAAAGGCAGCAGGAAGAGGAGAATCCCGCGTATCAAACAGGAGGTGAACGAGTTGGAATCTCTCGCCCAGCTCGGCTCGTTTAACCCGCTACCTAAGCTGGAGCCGGAGGAGCTGAACGGGATAGACACCGCCTCCTACCAGGTCACCAAGAAACAGGGTAAGAGCGGTAAGATGGTGCTCCTCTGTAACATCTGCGGGAAGGATTTCCCGGGCGAGAAGTACCTGAGCATGCACATGGCGCTGCACCGAGCCTCCGGACAGCCTGACAACCTGCCCCAGGTGGTGATGGAGCTGGATGATGACCCACCGGTCAAGCGTACAAAGTCAAACAACAACTCGCAGTGGACGTGCAAAATCTGCGACAAAACGTTCGCGCAGAATTCTAACTACAAGAATCACATCCGCACACACTCTGATGAGCGTCCGTTTGTCTGTGACATTTGCTGCATCGGGTTTAAAGAGCGTTACCACCTCAAGAAGCATCAGTTGTTCAAGCACAGCACCGAGCTGAAGGAAGAGTGCAGAGTCTGCGGCAAGAAGTTTAAAGATTCCACAGCAGTGCGGGCTCACGAGAGGATCCACTCGGATGTCAGACCGTACGCTTGTCGCAGGTGCGGAAAAACCTTCAAAACAAGCGAGTGTCTGTGGCATCACGAGAACAGGTCGAAAACGTGCGGGCAGGCCTTGTGGGGCAGCAGCAACCCACCCGCGAGGTTCAAGCGAGGCCGCCAGCCAAATCTCAATAAGAAGGAATCCAAGAGGGCGGAGGTGCCCAAGCTGCCGGCAATACCCACCCCAGCCCCAGTGCCCACCGCCAGGCCCCAGCAGAGAGTCAGTCTCGTGCCAATGTCTCTCCCCAGTCACCCCTCCTTACAGATACCAGTCACGGTACAGGACCTGGATAATCAGAGCACATTAAGGGTACAGGTGGACCCTTCCCGACATAAGCCACCAGTAGACTACCGCCCGGACTCTCCTCTGTCTAACGTCATGACAACCGGCGCGGATCCATCCCTCTCTGTCGTCAAGGTGGAACCGGAAATGGCTCTCCCTGACTATGAGCTGACCGCCATGACATCTGATGGATCGTTCGACAGCAGCCTCGATAGCGAGCGCGACTTGGACGACTTTGACGAGAAAGATCTGTCACCGAAGTCGGTTACCAGTGGCAACCTGAGCGACCAAGGCTCGACTAGGTCTACGTCGAGCGGCGGTGGCGGGAAGAAGAGGTACACGTGCGAGAAGTGCGGGAAGCAGTTCGTGTCGTCTGCTGCGTTCGACAAACACATGGTGACTCACAGCGAGGCTCGTCCATACAAGTGTCACCTGTGCGATATCGGTTTTAAGCTGAAGGTGCACCTGAAGAAGCACAACCTTTACCGACACAGCGACGAGTATCCTTGTGAGTGCAGCATCTGCGGCAAGAAGTTCAAGGACTCGTCTGCGGTCCGACTTCACGAGCGCATCCACTCCACTGACCGACCCTTCAAGTGTGAATGCGGTAAAAGCTTTAAGACGAGGGAGAACCTCTGGGGTCACCGACACCGCGGTCCCTGTGAGAAGGCGGTGAAGGACGGGTCCCTGCTCGGCATCTCACGCCCAGAAGATTTTATACTGGCCCAGCCAGGAGGAAACGTCAATCTCGCCAGTGTCTCTGCTCACGCGCACATCACCAGCAACCAGATGATCGCTCAGGCCATGGCGGCCGACAACAAGGTGATGGCGCACGCCACCATCGGAGACAACGGAGAACTGATGCTGGCCACAGCCTCGGTGCTCGGACCCTCAATCTCAACCCACGTGGACGGGAGCCACCTGGCGGTTCGGAGCAGAGCAGACGAGAGAGACATGATCGGCCACCACCCAGCTAACGGTCAGCTAGACAGTGTCAAACACTCGCTACTGATGAGCCGTGTCTCGGAGGGTCGAGTCATACAGGCTCAGCCTCCACCAGTCATCACAAGTCAGGCCTCCGTACCCACTGCCAGAGTAGCGCCCTTTAAGAGGGAGAAGACCCCAGAGCCTAACGGGTTTTCATTGATGGGGGAGAAGTCAATCCTGCCCCCGTTTGAGACCTCATTCGCTCCCACCATCCGCAGCGCCCTCGCCCGCTCGCCGATGCGCGGTGTTTGTGACAAGAAGGGCCTCAGCATCGCCGACAGATGCCCCACCATACAGAGGTGTCTGATGCAGGGGCGCCCCAACACCACCAGACTGCCGGGCATACAGCAACTGTTCCAGAGCCACAGTCTCGCCAAGGCCCACAAGATCAAGGCGTCCCTCGCATCTCCTCACCTGACGCCTCCCGCCAAGGGCTACGTGTCACCGGCGCCGTCTCCCCTGCGGATACCCACCCCCATCAGCACCTCACCCTCCGCCAAGGAGCTCAGTCAGCTGTTCGCCTCACTGCCACCCCCTCCTCCTTACCCGGGCAACCCAAACCTCGGCTCTCCGTCTAGCTTGGACATGCCACGCTCGCCCGCCGAGAGCACGGAGTCTGGAGGCCTTCCCATCGTCTACTGGGATGATGAGCTGGAAAGGAAGGCCAACTCGCTCCAGTGGCAGACCGACCCAGACTCGCTCTTCCACGAGCTGTCGAGCACAGGCTTTGGATCGCTTTGAATTGGATCGGACACATAAAGATCACCGACCGCATATTTTTCCCAAGTCAATGGATGAGTAGACTGGCACTTTAAAGACTTTACAAAACGTGTTTTTTTTAACTAGTCATGTTTTTAAAGCCTCGCCTCGCACAGACCAAATGATGAAAACTTGATGCATTTAAAACTCTGGGACAGCCACACTAAGTGCGTTAGCAGGCTGACAAGTAACTGTTGAATTTGACGACCCTGATCGGCGAGGATTCTATTGTAAGCAACAGAAGAACAGTATGTGACATTTCTGTGACTTTTTCTCTTGGCTAGCACTGATTTATATTATTGTGTGTGCATCTGTGCTTTGGCTGTCAAGCAGCCATATTGGAATTGGTGACTTTCCATGCAGTCAGCGCATCTCCTCTACACTCTGAGACTTGTAACAATGAAGTATTAGAAGTCATACACCCCGTTACTTATTGTTATCTCGTCTGTTCATCCTGATGCATTCACACATAGAGAAGGAGAGAGAGAGAGAGAACAGCAGACGACATTTAATAGATGTAACATGATGAACTAAATCACATGGAGTTGTAAATCCGGATTTGAGAAGACAAGCGTGCTCTGGTACAACAATACTGAACTGTAAGATGAAAGGCACGGCTCCCGGCTCTCCGGCTAGGCCAACAGAGACCACCCTTCATGGGTGTTCTCCGCACTTTTATCAGATGATGTGAGGAGAAGCAGCTTTCAGCGTCTCTGAGATGCGTGCTTGTACCAAAGGTTAGAAGAGAAGCAGGGGACGCGGAGGGTATGACGCAGATACGGTAGATGATATATGCAGAACTTTGTGACTCGATGTTGTAACCCTTTTCACGTATCTCCAGCTCCATTGTTCTCTTATAGCCGTGTATCATTGATTGCTTGACATCATCTATCTTATTTTGGTAAATACACTTTGTATCGCAAATTTCAAGAACAGGTGCGTTCTATGAAACACGAATAATGCAGGATTGTCTGATATTTCTGGCAACTAATACCTGATTTTAATTAGATCAACTAGTCGTTTCTATGAAATTTTAGGCGTATGTTTATTAGTCGCATGGCTTCGTCGAGTAGTTTAGTGCAATAATTGATTCAAAAACGGGACTCGATTCGACGAATGAGCATGTCATCTATTCTCGAGTGATCTCAAGTGTTTGATATATAGCTATATATATTAAGTGAACACCTACGGCAGCCATGTAATCCAACCGTTTACTGTAATACGTAACATATTCAATCAGCGAGAAATGCGCAATTGATTGAGTGAGCATACCGATCAGGGAATTGCTAGGAGGTCTACACCCATGATGAATGATACTTATGTATTCAGGCAGTTTGTATGACATGGCAGTTTGGTTATATTCTAGTCGAGGGAATATCGCGTTCACTACTGTCGAGAGTCTACTAGGTTATGTTTCCATAGTGACCGCTAAATTGATGCAGCTTAGCGCTATACATATTTAAATTCGATATAAACATCGTCACAAAATGTTTGTGCGAAGTATCACCCTTTTCTGCTGCGCTTCAGTTTCATTTTGAATCAAAATGTATGAATACTAATCCAGTGCAATATTACGATTACGAATACCAATGCTTCATAAACATATCTAATGAAACGTCATTTTGAGATTCTATAGTTTCTAAACCCCTTCGTAGTCAAACAAAACATGTTCATGAAGATAGCTGTAAATGGCAAGTTAGACCAATATTAGTTGTGCGCGCCTTTTTGTTTTCTATACAAGTACTTGTACATTTGTTTTAAACATTCATTCATCTATGCTAACGCGTACATATGACTCGTGTATCTTGGTAAATTTCGTGAAGTTGGTTTTTGTGAGTGCCGAGCATGTTGTAATTTTGTTAAATCAGCTGTTACTTTCAGAGCTGTCGCTTCTGCATTGAAAACAAATTTAAATTTTCGTCACGTGTCTTTATAAAGTCAGGGTAATTAAAACTAGACCAGCTTCCTCTCCACTTGAACTGCGGGTAGATACATCTGCCTCTGAGTACATTCACTCCCAAAATTTTGTTATATATTTGTAAATACTGCGTTGTGCTTAGAGAGAAGATGAAGTAACATGAATACAAATGCGTCGTTACAAGAACATGATATATATATATATATATATATAAATATAAATATATATGTATGATGTCAATATGATATACAGTTATATATATATAGTGCCTCAGTAAGAAAAGTAATTATAATTATTATCAAATATATACAAATAAATGTTAAATGTGTATTTTGAAGTCTTGATTGAATTGATACACATCAGTGTACAAAGTAATATTATTGTAGAACGTTTTAAAAAAGTACAGTATAGATTCGCTGGTGCTCATAATAGATTTGGCCTACAGTGGACAAATACAATAGATTTAATGTAATATGACGTTAATGTGAAGTACATATATGAATATGATGGTAGATGTATTGATGCAGTTTAGTCTGATTTTAATAGTTGTATATAAGTGATGCATCTCAATGATTATGACACATTGTCATTTAATAAATGCACATTTAGGCTACATGCATGAAATTTAAATTTTAGTTTTCTTACTTTGTACATGTGTTGTTCGTGTTTGCATGGACTTTCCTCCATATAACTCTAGACTAATTAATCCGAGTTTCAGACTATTGAGTGCTTTATTAAGGAGATTAATTTATAAGTAACGTTCCACATTAGACCCTAGTTGCTCGAACTTACTATTATTATACACTTTGAAATATTTATGGACCAATGAAATAGCGGTTTGTCCAATGTAACTCCGCCCAAGCTGGTTATCGGGACCAATAAATGACCAAGTTTGGTTGAGTACATGTCGTTAATGTATGGAAGTGTTGAGTGTTGTGAGTTTGTGCATGAATTATATTTATCTTATTTCGCCCTCTTTCGACTACTCCATCCACAAACCTATTGTATATCAATTGGCAATTACATTAAGCTAGTGTATACCGGACCAAACCACTATTTTAATGAACGGTTATTTTCAGTGTAAACTGGGACCATTTTTTATTACCTCCCTATTCAAATGTGTATACAAGATATATACACAACTTTTCTAAATTGTTATTTGAGTGCCTTTCAACAACAGCTCTTTACCTATATATTACACTTCACAATTCGTCCAAGACAATATTCCTTGGAGCAAAAAGTCGCAAGACTTTTTCAGAGTTCGAGCAAATAAATCAAAGCTTTATTAACGGATTATGCCAGCCTCTTGCCATATGATATCTTCATTATTGATACGTAGTAGTGTATCCCCGTCAATATATGTGTGTTTGTCAAGATTAGTTTTGAGCCGAATTTCAACGCTCCTACAAACATGGAAGATCAGTGCTTTGCGTTATAAAATGTTCATTCATATGCAATTTCTCTGTTCTTTAAGCTCAAGTTATGGTTAAACTTATGCATATTGGTAATGTACATGTGTTTAGATTTTATTTATTTAGTCCAATAGAATTAGTAAAATAGATCAACTAACAAAGTGAGATACATGTACATGTACGTGATCTTGGTTTTGATGTTAAGTAGATGACTTCTTGATGTCATTTTCTGTACAGCTAGAGTCTATACTTATCTGACACAACTTTACTGTATTATCTTGTGAATATATCTATGGGTACAACAAGTGGTTGTTATATTAATATTGGATATTATCGTCTCGTGATTGTGCCATTTTAGTAATACGGCTTCAAATATACACACCATAGATTAAGAAAGTATTAACGATTTTAAACTAGTCATTTTGAAACATTTATCATAAGTAAATATATCTTCTCTGTCTAAATGACATAGAGTATTACTCTAGTTCTATAAAAGTGGATTTTAAATTTGTAATTTTGATGACTCAGACATTAACAGATCACATGCACATTAACATATTTGTTGAGCGGATATGATCAAGAGTGGTACTTTCTTTGAACAAATGAGAAATATTGTAGAAACAGTTGAGGGTACTCGCAACCCTTCATCAGTTTCACGGCGATAATTATCTAGAAAGTCTGCAGATATGAAATATAAACTGTTGGTATATTATTGTATTCAGGCTTTAAAAACATTCCACTCTTTTGAGGTAAATGCTTTAATATTCCAACTCCTCGTGTACCTCATCGCCAGTTAGTATTGAGACTGAGGAATAATTCGGGATGTGTGAAATCAATATTTTTGTATTAGTGACCGTTAATAAATAAATGTTTATCAAGTCTATGCTGTGCCTTAGCGGTTGTGTTAATATTGTTTTGATTTCATGAATAGTTGATATTGGCGTTAACATGATTTGTCAAAAAGAATTAAGAAAACCACGAGAATAATTACCAGTAATAAATTCAAATTTATGTCAAATAATTAAGCGCTCGATCAGACGACATGCGTGAGAATATTATGGTCACTACTTCTGCATCATCCGCGGGTAAATAGGCACAGTGCGTCTCGTGTACTACTCGTAAATTACCTCTGGCTGTATGTAGCATCACGCTCACTTCTCTCATTTACAAAGCCACAATATTGAAACCAAATTTGTAAATTAAGCAAAATATGATGTAGTAGACTTTTTGCACAATTCGCCTACGGCGTAAAGGAGACTGTGATTATTCCAATTTTATGGATTGCAGGAAACCTTTCCAGTCTCAGGATATACTAATTATTGCCTGGTTAACTCAGTGAACTTGGAACAGTGGTAGTTGTCGACCAGCCGTGGATTTGTTAGCGGGATAATCCATCAAAGCCCTGGTTTTAGTAATCAGATTATCGTGGCTGTGTGATTGTTGTAAAAACGATACCTGTTAATGAATTGGCAGCGGTGCGCGATTGTGTTACCGCTTAAAGCGGGACCAGCGACCCGTCGTGCGACCACACTGTTTTATATACCAGTGTAGACTAGAGTAGGTGTTTTCTACCGTGTTCTAGTTTCCCAGACACCTAGCTGTATTGCTCATAATGTGCCGCCAAACAAGTTATCCGGATTTTCAAAGAATTTCCATGGATGTACACCGACCCACTTGAAGCGATTTCCATCCAGGAGGGGAAGTGCCGCCAGAGTTGAAAAAAACCGAGTGAGTTTTTCGCTCTCAAAGTCTAGAACGTTGTTTGTCCTCGTCCGCATTGTAACTATGATTCCATCAACTCGACAAACACAGCTTCGGTAGATTAATTTGCCGAAATTGTAGATGATTGCTGTTATATATCCGACTACCCAACAATTTACGAGGAGAAAGTGTACCTCAGACGTGGCCAACAGTGAGAAAGTGTTTTGTTGTTCAGGTCACACAAGGAGTAGATTTATTGACTTTGCGGACGGCTGGCATTCATTTTGCTATTCTCTGTGACGATTTCACTGTCCCGTTAATATTTTGCGATCCAAAATGTCCAGCGGGTTTCCTGACTTGAACAGTGAAAATAAGGACAATTTTTTATGCATACGGATTCACCAAAAAGTACGTGGGGAGTTCAACTGCTTCATCAAGAAGTCATTGACTTAATACATTAATTTATTCAGACAATATTACGTGTCATCAGAGGATTATCACAAAACACCATAGGATTGCACTAATACGTGTTAATCTACTAGAGATTACTATAAACACCGTGCGCAAGTCTCAACGTTGGAGGTGCGATAAACGATGACTATAGAGGTGCATAGTGCACGCAACTCGTATCAATCAATATTCGTTCCTATAGACCATTAATTGACAGGACCGGTCTTGTGAATCATGGGCTAATAATTTACCAATAAATCCGTGCATTCGCCGAGTCGTATCGGGATTTATATGACTACAACACAGCAAATGTGGGGCACAAGTCGCCTTACCGATTATACCTATGGTATAACATTTACCTTACAAGTTCTATTTCTATGCAAGTTTAAACTCAATGGGGTAAACGTGCTATAGTTAGGGTTTAACTGAAGATCGGTTTGTTTGCTACATCGAACGAGACAGATTTAAACAATCGCATGGATTAGCTACTTGTATCAGGGCTTGAAAACTGATAACGGATTATACTAGATAAGTGGCTACAAGACCCCACTGTATTACTCGTGTAATATTACTTGTACATGGAGTATGAAGTGGGTTTTCAGAACTGTCGCCTGGTTTGCCGAGTAAAGAGTTGTTATATATTCAGATGGATTATCGCCTTTTGATTAACGCGTGGATAATTATGGATATATTGGGCATGAGTTTACCGTACAATATCATATCACAAAATTGGAAGTGAATCAGAGCCGCTGGTTAAAAATGAAGGCAGACGACATTCGTCGTCGCCATGGTGACCTGTTGCAAAAAATCAAGTCTTTAAGGATGGCGACGAGCGATAGGAAAATGCAGCTTAAGGAAATGTTAACAATGGGTAAACGAAATCGCCCCAAAACGGGTTTCCTGCGGACGCCGAATCACATCGCGATTCTGAAAGGAATGCTGACCACGGACATAGCTTCTGTACGCCAGGTATTCACCGCTAAGTGCGAGGCAAGGTTTTATACAGTGACAGACAGAAAGAAGTGCGATGCTCTGATTCATGATCTGGAGAAACAACTCAGGGAAATAGATCTGGACCTGGAGAATTGTGTCGATGAGTTTAAGCGGAGGCAGCAGGAAGCTGATGACT
>JAXGGS010594023.1:0-10254 GCA_035585475.1 Armandia brevis | reverse complement strand
AATTACCATAGTGTTTCGCGCACCTTTACCGGGCCCAATAAACACAGGAATGTTAAACACAATGAGTCTTTATTGTTGTATGTTTACCTGAGCAGCCCCAGGATTCTACATTAGTGCTAGTCCGAGGCTGGCTGAGACCGTCGCTGAGCAATGTAAAACTATGAAACGGCAACATACTTTTCCTAGCGTTCGCTGCTAAGCCAGGCTTATTGTTTTTACCAAAGTAGGCTAAGCAAAGACAACTTGAAACCGGTGTTTTCTTGGTTTACGAATGTAGATTATGCAGCTCGTCGGTGACGTTTTCACAGGAACAGTAGGTGCATGATGGAGGTGGTTATGAATGACAGACTTACCGAACCCAGTTGGTATTTTCGGACTGCAAACAATGAACTGACATTCCATTACCAACTTTAACTGCATAACAATGGGTGTGGGTTTGCCCATCCTAGTAAGCGTTTATGTTATGTGATAAGACAGCAACAGGAGCAATGCCTACGAAAAGAGTTGGCAGGTTTTCCGATGTTCAAGTCTCAAAATATACTAATCAAAAATGAAATAATGGTATGAACAATATACTCACCTTGCTAACTTTTGATAGGCAGTTAGAATCGCTACAATGCAACTAATTCTCATTCATACAACTTGAGATTCATCCACTTAAAGTTCTACTAGGTGTTTATTGAACATAATACTGAACATCATGCACAAATGCGATGCAAATAATGGTCCGTATAATTTTGCTCTGAAAGCATAATATTGCAGAGGTAAAAGTATGCTTAGGATCTATCGAACGTGTCACCTCCTTGTACATTCTGCGCACGTGTCTTGCCCAGGCTATCCGTTGGCAATCTGGTGTGAACAATAAATCTAGATTCATATTCGGTGAAATAACTCCAGGACTGATAAAAACTGTACATTCAGTTTACTACAGATTGTTATCGACACATTAAATATTTCCACTATCGTTATCTGAAGTTTGATTTCGGTAGCAGGCACCTGGGTCAAATAAAAAGGTCGTTGTTTATATGAGATCGTGTTGATCATAAACATATTGCTTTATTTTTCGTTCAGGTGGCTTATAAACATACTTCGGATGATTGGGCGATGATGTACTAGGTTAGCTGCAACCATATAATATATTATACTGCATTAAGGTTCCACAAACTCGTATAGTCTCATTTGATGTTTTCACTGTCAAAATTGTGGTTGTCATTTGTGCATGATGTCAAACATATTCAGTTATCTCTGCACGGTCATTACTAACCACAGAGCACTTGGTTGAAGGGACTACAATTCAGTGTTTTTTAAGCTCCTAATATGGAGAATAACGTTATCGCGTCATATCAATGAATAAACTGATGAATTACATGTGAAATTAGTTTTAGAAGGCTTTTGAGGGCATAATGAGATCGATATCAATTTCTACTATTTTGAAAACCCAGCGCTGTGCAATCTTTAAGCTCATTCTTTGGTTGAATTCACAAAGCTTATCTATAGTTGCACAGTTCACATGGAAACCCTGAATTCTTTCATGTTCTTAGTTAAGTCACTACTTAACACAATATAGCCGTTCATGAAATAAACAAATACTCCAGCTACAATTGATACAATAGATATCATCCTTAAGGTAAGAATGACTTGCCATTACTGATTGATGCTAATTGTCTGCAAGCTACATCAGAGCTTCATAAGAGATGATATTAGACTCATGCGACACATAATCACGTTGTCCTTGAAAACATACCGATAATAATTCAAATTTGGCCTCTGCTTCCTATGTATCGCTATATAAACAAGGAACTGGTATATATGATATGTTAGCGATACTCGGTATAATTTGATTAGCTGACCTGTTCAGGGAGGATGCACCGTGTCATACGTATCGATCAGGTTGGAGGGAAAATTCATCGGATGATAACTTAACCTAATCTAATGAGTACATTATCAACGTAATCGTGCAGCAGTGGGAGTGGTTGTACACTTTCGAGAAGTCAATGTCACCCTCACTTGCCGTTATAGATCAAACCTTAGATTGAGGGATGAATGTCGTGGTGGCGCCATCCACAGTAATAAATTGCATATAAGTAGGTGTTCCTTTCGAAGCACGTTTTAAAGGGGCTACAAACCTAGAAAAATAATATCATGCAATCAAAGGTGATCTAAGCTTCGTGATAGGTTCGGTTTAGTGTGACTAACGGCAGGAAGTGGATCAATGCAAGAAGGGTGTACTAACGAAACCGAGGCCAAACCAATTGTCTGTTTAGCCTAACGGTTAATCTACAACTGCTATTAAATCCCATCCTTCTTTTCAGCTTGGGATATGTATAACACTTAAATGCATTCAAAGATTGCGTCATTCGTTCGATAAGGGTCGGGATTGGAAAATCGCTTGTAAAAAGAAAATTATTTTCACAGCACCTCAGCGAACGGACATCCAGATCAAGAAAAATCCCCTTTGAATGCGATATATATAAGCCTATCTTCATTCATATTCACTTCAAACAAGTCCAATCTAAAAGGATTCTTCAATAAATCTGTTCTGCTATATTTGGAAAAAAGTTGGAAATATTCACGTTGGGAAAACATCTCGGAGGCTAAGGTTACCTTGCTATCAGACTTTACTGTAAATGTCATCGCTGGGACTGACATTTGTTCAATACCTCACTAATTAAACTGGGGAAACGAAAAATCTCTTTTCGCAAAGTTGATATCAAATGACAAACATAGTCGATAAACGTCATTCCGCATCGCCTTTGAAATATTACTGGGATATATATTGGTATCAAAGAATTTACTTTTGATTTTAAGGATGGAAGAAATAACAAACTGGCAGTGACGTTTACATGCCTTCAACAAGTGAAAGCAAGACAGAGTATCTATAGTGCATGACATATATATGTCTGTTCCTTCCCCTTTTACCCTAGTATAGCCACAACATTTCTCATGTACCCCAGATTGGTCACAGTATCACACTCTTACTGCGGGATAGCCTCTGTTCTTGTAATCGTAGCTAGCCTCAGGCAAAGCTACTAAGAACAAGAAAAGCAACCGGTTCCTTCTTCCCCGGACTTAGGCCCACATCCCGTTATCTAGGGCTTCTCTTCACTCTAGCATAACCCCTGTCCTTTCACCCATTTAATAATTAAAACCCGCTCCCCCCTACTCTAGCTTAACCCCGGGCTCCCCCGTACCGTAGCTTACTTGCCCAACCCGTCCGACCTGCCCTGCGTACCCAAGCGTACCTCCGGCTTCTTTCCGTAGCCGTCATGCCGGCTGTAGTCCCGACTCTTGGCCATCACAAAAGCTAAGCGCTAGTCGCGCCGATTACTTTAGCTGAGCACAGGGCGCTGATGATTATCTCCTTAGTCACGGGCCGGATACCTAAGCCACGCCCCAACAAACGTGGCATACCCAACCGTAAACAACTGAATGTACAATATGTTTATAACTATGAACTTCAGCCATCGACTAAGCATGCCAAATGAAAATGGTCCGTTTAAATCAATTAATAATTGATCAGAAGTAACACACTCGAGAGTATATCTGCTCCATTTAGGTATAAAAACTGAAGACATTATATGTACAGCGGAATTAAACAAATTAGATCATGGACGGAAATGCAAAAATATTACCACTTTTATTATCCCAGCAATTCGTCATGGGGGCAAAACATTTTAGCTACTATAAAATTAAGTGAACAATATTAGGGTCATAGAGATCGTGGCGTCTTGACGTGAGAACACGGTGTCAGTGGACGTTTAGATTGGACTGTGCATTTGTGAACCTATTTCGGGATCCAATTAAGATAAAATGTCACGGCAACCCTTGTCACTTACCTCGGCATTACGCAGAGTTTTCGATCGTCCGGACAGTATTGGCAGCGTCGTTTTCCCGTGATCCAATTAAATAGGTTGTGTCTCTCCTCAATAATACAACAGTCTTATGGGGAAGAGAAACTGTACGTGACAAGGCATGCTGCTGACACAGGGGCTGGGCTATGCCCTGAAATTCCTTTCCTGAGGGCAGCAAAAATATGATTCACCAAGCTTAGAGCGAAGGAGAAGACTTGAACACCCATTTCCTTACATCCAACTAATGGTTCTTTTCGCAGCAACGTGCTAAATGTAGGAACATGATATTCATGTTGAGTGCTCTGTAAAGACCCATATGCAGTTGAAAACTTTTCAACCGATGATCGCTTGACGTTAGAATCGTCTGACGTAGCACATCATTCATATTATATCATATCATATGTGACCGGATGCTGTGTATGTCTAATGTTGAATATCATGTGCTAGTCACGTACATGGATAATTATAATGTCATACATAAAATCACCTTTTCATGCAAATTACACAATATTCGAATTGGCAATTGGCTGCTTTCTGAATTATCTGTCGAGTCAAAACTGATGAAATGAAATATTCCCGTTACTATTTGGGCTCTTCTCCATATCAATCATCAATCAACCGAGAGTTTCGAAAATCGGCCACATGTCCGAGTTAAGGAATTTAATAGATACCACTTATCAAGGTTTGATAAAACATTATATTTGTTTCACAAGCCCGCAACATATAAGGAATATTAACTCAGTTAATCCATTCGTTGAGGGGTATTTAAAGATGAGACATCTCATCGATGGTAAGATATTTGGCCGGATTCAGAGTGTAAACCGCGACTGCTCAGGTCAAGACATCTCTCTTTGCCTCTGAGATTGTGCCAGTCTACTTTTATGACCGAGCATTTGCGGAGGAGAAGTGAGTGCGGGCATTTCTATTCACTGGTGAATCTTTAGCTGGTGCTTGTTATTAAACTAGAATAAAATGTCACCGTAACCCGTGTCATCCAACGCAAAGCAGCAAGCACAATGTGCATTCATCCGATATGTTTTGGCGGCTACCGCAGTAGATTTTCTGATTTAGTTGGCTGTGCATGGCTCCAGTCCCTTATCCAGCTATTTCGCCTGGAGGTTTATATGGGATTTGACAAGCTCCTGTTAATAAGGTCTCGGCCTTGCTCTGATCTACATGTAATCATAAAGGCGATATTTTTATTAAGCAATAAAAATAAGTCCAACGATTCAAATCTTTCTCTGCATATCAGTAATCGTAATCACAGAAATGTCTAGTACATCGACATTAGTATTTACAACTCATTTAAGGGTTTCTTATTAGTTGTTTTCCATTTCATTAGAGAAAACTAGCTTGTTGCTAATGACAGCATGTCTTGATTGTCCTAGTACATATACTGCAACCTGCGATTGCAAACACACTTAATAATGGCCATGTCGCCAAAGCTGTATTTGGATAATTGTCAAGTGTCCATATTAAGAAAGACTATATGTTTAGCCTGATATTCAAGTAGAGTCTGGGCTATATGTTTAGCCTGATATTCAAGTAGAGTCTGGTTGATTGACAGCCTCTGTCATATATCTCGACCTCGATTCAGAGGCTAGAAAACTCTCGCCTCCACTTCTCAAGTTTATGAATCTATAGTCATCACAAATGTCTGATCTAATCTCTTCTTGTTGTTCTGCCCCATAGCAGGTCAATTAAAAAATGATCCACGGTGCGATTACTAGTTTTGTGAATCATTATTTCATTGACTTTCAAATGAATTTAAATAAAATGGCGGAACCGAGCTTTGGAATGTGGATGTTTACTCGATTCAAGGACATACTGTAAGCTATGTCACAGGTGATCGCATGGTATGTGTTTGCTTCGATCACCTTTTGAGACACCCCTATATCTCTTATCATAGAAAACCGCTGTTTATTAAGATTAAAAGGTTGTTGTCGGCTTCGCCTGCCACTAAGTACGAATACGTCATTGTTTCGGTTGGATGCCAAGCATTGTCGGTCACAGAAGTGATATATCATAAATGACACGCGTCGAACTAAGCCATTCTATGGGTCGCAATAATGATTCTCAAGCCGGATACATTCATATTACTTTTTCATTATTTTGAGCTGAACAAATTGTCTTCGTGTTGCTCTGGAACTCGTTGTGACAAGTTATAAGTGGGTCATCGACCCTAAATACCAGTAGTGAATAACAGTTACATACTTGAGGTTCGTGATAACGTTTGGCACAAATGTTGCCTGTAAATCATTTACTTAGAAGAGATTATTTGAGACCACTCTCTTACCCTCTAATAACCCTAAGCCTCTCACGACTGTGTAAATATTGATTATTATATCAAGTATATAATGTAATTATCATTTTTGGCGGTGACTCAGCTGGCACGAGTTATTCATTGTCGTACTTGCACCGCACCAAATATATGGTTAAAATGCAAATTGCCTCAATAAATTAAAAGATTCATGGACTATGATAATGGGAATCACTTCTCTGCAGTTCATAGGTCGCGCATGTGGTTTACAGGAAGACCGATGTCGCTACTCCTTTATCAACATCATTATCTTTAAACCATGAGCTATTGTCGTCTCCACTGATAAAAGGAAATGCGTTACATCACGGTCAAAATGACCCGTGGATCTGTGGGTGACAGTGCCAATGTCTTATGCCTGGTAAGTGTTAAAAAGGCATCTGATAAACTGTTCCTTTAACACATGGGCAGCGTATCATTATTAGTCCTGGATAGACAGAGACATGTTTGATCAGCCGGGCTTATCCTGTTATGGTTATAATTATCAACCTCTCAGCAAATAGTTCGATTCCAGAAGTGCGAAAACTACCTATTCCTACTTTGAATTCATGTGTTTTTATGTGTAACTAATTGAATGGCACTAGATTCATCCACCTCAAATATCGATGGAAGAAGGCAGCAATCTAACCATTCTTCAAAAAAACTTCATGGAGTCAACGAATCAAAATTTAATCTGTTTATATACAACTGGAAGAAAATCATGGTTATATGCGTCTGTAGGGATGCGGGGTATATATAGTTACTTTTCTACACCAATATTATAAACAAACGCAGATTTAGAGCAGTGATAATTAACGTTAAATGCCATTCGGTTCAAATAGCCTGATTATGTCCGATTGCACCTCTTAAAACCAACCTTTGTCCTGATGGAAATAAGGGGGCTGCACGATGATGGCATGTCACCTAAACCGGATGTCAATAGCCTTGGCACAACACTCATGTGCGACGAGCTGCACAGTAATGGCAGTTTACTGGGTAATCCACTGATTTAATTTAAGAGGTTGTTTGCTTCCTCCCACAAGCGGTTGTTTCACCTGGTTTTGGAAGTTCACGACAAGTTGCCGCTAACACGTTTTTCAACCCTACCCTGAAAAAAGTCATGCTAAAGCCAACTGAAAGCTGATTTGAACTTCGTGAGCTGATTTTCTAAGCGATTAGCTATTCACAAATTTTCACGATTTCCCCGGTAGGAAATAGGCCTACCCCAATTAAGTGAATCTAAGAAACGGAGATTTAAGTAGCTTACTCTCATTCTTTCCGGGGAGAGCGGCAGATCAGGCCATTGTGTACGTTGCTGCTTCCATAGTTCTCTCATGCGCCTGCTCATCTGGAGAGGCTTAGAGGGTAAACTCCGCAGCGACGCACTGCACAAAACCATGAAACGCTGTAGACTCATATCAATGCTCCAACAGCAAGCGGCGTAGCTGTCGAATATATTGGAGCAAATTTCTAGATCCATCACTGCGTAGGTGACATGTTCGGGTGACCTGCGCCTGAATCTAAAAAACAGATACGGAAGACGCAATCTATCACTTGATAACTGCGGATGCGCTGGCAATATATCACGGTCATCTTTTTTATACGCCCGTTCTTAAATCAAAAGGATGTTGAGAAAGCAATGTACCCACTGATTCAGATTAAAGGAAACAAATAGACCAGTTAGCGTGACGGTCTGAGATGCCAGATATATTACAAAACACTTCACATTGGATTTTATAGTGGCTATGCATATTGGGTTTAACAAATCCTATTTCATATTTTTGACCCATTTATTACATTAATATATTCAGTTCATTCGATCGGGAAAGATGAATGTTCAATGTCTATCAAAGTGCATGAGTAGATCCGGACAATTTAACTGCCCTTTCCGCCTATAAAACATATTCATTATATTGTTAAAGATTGTTTTGAGCGTTTCTCTCATGACAAACTTTATTTATAACACTCTCAGATATTTCTATCATATATTACTATGACGTAAATGTGAGATGATCAATAGACTTTGAGCAACGACTTGGTGTGTTTATCTGATCGCAAAAGTAAATGAGGAAAAATGAGTAAGACCAATATGATACTTTTGTGATACATTATATCGTTTTTCTGACTGCAACGCACAATCTCTCATATGAATCACCAAGATGATTATGGAAAATGTATTATCAAATAACCTGGCGAAAATGATTTTACAATGTGTCTTGCATATCACCATAATATCGCACTGGCCTACTCATGATTATTTGGTATCTCATATTACATAGGTGTGTAGATAGACCAGATTTTGTCCATATAAATGCAAAATTGTCTGCTACCAGTAGTCCTTGCCTATAGTTTATTATATTGACTATTGAATGGTCATCATGCATGGTTTTGTGCTTTCAATTAAATATGAGCCTAAATGTTAACTCTTCAGATGTAAAATTTTGCTCACGTTCAACACTTGTTCGGATGTATATGCCCAATAATCATGCACTGAAGTATGAGAGCTGAAGAAAGTGTGGTAATAATTTCTATTTGCGTTAGAGGAGTACTTCATTGACCTCGTCATTAAGTTATAAGTTCGTATAAACTATTCAAGCAAACCTTTCACCTACCGTGAAATTTGAAACTCTTAAGTTCGGCCGACTTGGGTGTCAGCATTACTTAACAATGAGTCACTGATGGAACTAGACATAGATCGATACATTAACACCGATCGCGAACGTTCTCATCTTCCAGAGGAGGGGAAATTCCTTCCGATATCCGCCTTAAACGGAGTTACATCGATAAAAGTATTGATTATTTCGGACTCTCACTGTATAGATTACACACGACAAGTATTGTGACAGTAATAACTTCAGTACAAGTTTTGAAAGAGGTGGATAATGTTCCGATGGTTTGACTTCTCGCGTAATTGGGGTATCACACATAAGAAGCATGAGTAATGGCATTCCGACAGACGACACCACCTCTACAAAGAATGCAACTCCATAATGAATGCAATTCTAAATGTTGGTTTCACCCCGAACACGTAAGACGAGCTCAGAGGTCTTTATACTCACCTTATTATTGCTCCTTCAAATGTCGAAATACACATCTAGCGAAGATGTCCTCTTCCCTTACATGATCGCAACTTTATAGAAATATTCCTTCCACATCAGGCAGACATGTTCATTTGCTGCCTTCTTCAAATAGAATCTGACAGACAACGCTGCATCGAATGAAGACTTTCGTGAAACTTTAGAAGGGGTCGAATGAAATTCCCTCTTCTTCTTCTTTGAAACGGAAACTTTATCTGCAAAGCGGCCTTACCATCGCCAAAAAGATTCACATTCCTTTTAAACTAGTTAAGAATAGGGAGGCTGTCCATAATCAAATACTGTTCTAAAGCCGACGTTGACCAGAGCAAATATGTGAACATATGCAGCAATAAATGGCCACTTTGACCGAGGAAAGTCTGTAGGTAAAATGCTTAGCTTAGTTGCCAAAGAATGATAACCGAAACCAAGATGTCGCTCAAAGGGGTCTATTGAGTGCATTATTATAAATTCACAGGTGCTACGGGCATAGAGTGCGCGAGAAATGTATACGGTCAATTTCCGGTAGGAAGCTAACAGCAGGATTGAGCACCAAGAAATACGAGTGAATAGGTGGTCTAGCAACATGTGATTTCACTTATAGAAAGCCTGGGGCGATTACTTTCGTGATTGGTTTAATTAGGTTTGGTGTACACGACAAACAAAGAGGTAGGCAGTGATTGCGACTTCTTCACAGACAGACATTACTGTGTTAAAACATTCAGGCAGCGTTCCCCCCGGATGTGCACTTATTACTCCATGAACTCGTCTGACTTCCTGCGAACTGACGTGAACCGGCTTTGTGTGCTAGTCCGATCCTAGTTCATGCCATTTCTAAAGCACGATTTATACCTCGCTATGGACAACAACTTTGTTCATTCTTTAGGTCCTTGCCTTAGGATTGATGCTTAGCTAGGTATCAAATAGCAAGCTTTACAACCATTCACGTGTGTGATGGTGTAGAATCCTGGGGCTTCTCAGGTCAACATATAACAATAAAACTTATTACTTTAACATTCCTGTGTTTATTGGG
>JAXGGS010593912.1:0-10255 GCA_035585475.1 Armandia brevis | reverse complement strand
TTTCAGCTCGAGTCAATGGAGTCTGGTCAATTGTTTTCCTCAATGGACAGCCAACCACAAAACCTTGACAAGATGATCTGGATAACTCTAGTTTTATCTGCACTTGATTTATGTCTGATCCATGAGGCATATAATGATATAACATCAACAATATGTCATTCTTCATGCTTATGTATTCGTCAAATAGCAACTTCTCAAATATCTGGTCATATTCCTCAATAACAATTGGGAAACATACACGAAAAATGGGAATAGAAGGATAAAGTTTGAATCTTCTAAATTTCTTTTCTGAATTATACCAATCATTATTTAAATCCCATGCAGTAAGGGTGTTGCTATGACAACTTGTATATGTAGGTTTGGTTAAGGAGAACCTTTTGACTCTCATCCCAATAAAAGTATCTGAGGTTGTTTGAATATGTATGAAACATTGAATGAGAGAAATTAGCATGGAAACACTACAGTCTGAACTTTTAGTGTTGGAATCTATTGACAATCCAGTGTGTTTTAAAGAATCTGGCAAATATGAAATGACTGTCAAGTTTGAATAAACAGTTCTAAATTCTGCCTGAAAATATTGTGAACAAGATTGTACTTCTATGCACAATTGTGTCCCAGACGACATGAATTCTAGTTCTTTGAAGAAAATCTGTGGGAACTGGTGACAATTAGGTCCGTCATATGCATTGAGTATGTGTTCATTGGTCACATTTGCAAATATCATATATCCCTCCTCTACATGTATTTGTATTCTCGCTTTATGCATAGGAAGAATACATTTGATGCATTCCATTCGATTGCCAATCATTCTGTCATCTGGCTCCACATTAAAGCTATGAAAGTGTGTAAAGTTATGCTGTATCTCTATTGTGTCAGAAACGGAGTTCATGCGTACATCCATGATTCCATCATGAATTTGATATACAAATCTAATCTTTGTGTTTGGAATATTCATGCTGCTATAGGCTAATTTTCTGTAGCTGGTTGAGTACAAGACAGAGAGTATACCAGATGCAGAATACACCGAGAAACCAGGAGAATGGCCACAAACTTGAATCTGTCTTCCATGTGATGAGTTAATGTGTAATGCTTCAATTGAACAAGGGGAAATTGATCTTTTTAATGATATAGCTTGAAGTGTCTGATTGGCAAAATAGGAGTGTCCACTCTCTAAATTAATTTGAGTTACTGCTGAGGACATATTAATATGATGATAATCAATAATTGTTGAAGCATGGACTCGTGTTGATACGTTACATTTGTGTGTATAATTATAGTTTCATCCTTGCAAGTTTCTAATTGTTTAGACACATACCTGTGCAATCTGCACATTGCTGCAGATAGTAGCACACTATGGTGCAGATGACCAATTCCAATTTGAATAACATGACTTGGAATTATTTTCCAACTGCTGTTATAGCTTGATCCTATTGTTGTGTAATTAACTGTCAGATATGAGAATAAAAGGATGTTCCTTAATACACACATGGTGAACATGTTGTATGTTTGAATGAGTCAGATTATGTGTGACGCTTGGATTACTGTTGTTTCATTCTACATATATATCTCGACTGAAATTATAAATTCTGCAACGATATTGATATAAGAGAAGTTGGAACATGCATTGGGTATATCATATGTGAACAAATGATTGACCCACTGCAGCCTAAAATGCAGTTCAACAACCAAATAATGATCAATTAATATATTCGCTGGTCAACAGAATATGTAATTGCCACTCACTATAATAAATCGTGTGAAGATAAACATATATCTGAACCCCATGTGATAAACAGAGAGAGCATCTTACACTGGTCATATTGATCATCCAATTAAAACTATATCATGCTATTTAATATCTATATTGTACACAAAACTAATTTCTTGACTGCAGCTAGAAATAATCCAGTGGCTCTTTAACATATTGAACTAAAATTGTAAAGGAATGCGCACTGGTTACAGGTGTGCTTCATACACATGTTTCAGCATAACGAGGACTAGGAGACAGATGTAATGATTTAATCTAGAGCCCTGTAAAAACGCCAATAACCTATTGACCATTGTATTATAACCCACATTTGTTTTATAAAGTTGATGAACAAGGCAGTGCCAAAATCCTTAAAGTGCTGATTCAACAGTTAAGACATTTACACATGGTTTAAATTGATATTGAAATTGAACAAAGTATTTACTTTTTCTGTAGCATGGCTCAACTTTACTTGTGCAACTTAGTTCGCCTAATGTTAAAGCTGGAAAGTGGTTGCATGTAATATGATGCTTGTAAATATGATAAAGGAAAGTAGTTACAAGTAAATTTATAGACACAAGGTTCATAGTGTTGGAAGATTGCTAAGTGACCATACCATGTGGAAACCTGATTGAGTTAATTTCATTGGCCATTGAACCCTGAAATAAGTACAAAAAAAGAAATCAATTATTAATTATCATTTGATTTGGTTCCACATTTGTTGATCACACACGATTATTATGCTCCGAAGTGGAGAAGGCTGGAATCACGCAGCATTGCTATTAATTTATGCACATGGACATACTTTGGAATTATTGCTAGTAAAGATGATAAAATCCACCACTCTGATTGGTCACTTGTATTTTTGAAACTGCTGAATTGAAAGATTGACAACAAATCATGTGACTCATAACCCCTTAATATGCCCCCTGTTGATTCAGTAGCAGTTGCAGCGATTATCCATTTTTCTGCACCAGGACGTCTGTACAAGTACAAAAGAAATGTCACGGCCTATTCTGAGGAATATAATACAATGTGTATTGATTTTTTTATTTTCAACCTGTGCATTCAGCACTGATGCTAGCTGTATGACTGGCTGAAAGGAAATATCTACCTTGTGATAAAATTTAAGTAGTAGATTTTTTTTGTCTAGCTCACCCATAATGGTAGTAGCTAACCTAGTCTATTCCTTCCTTCGTAACACACGTCATAGAATAAGACTACCCTTGGAAAATCATAGCATTATTCCCATTGATTCCCAATATCAAAGTGCAGTAAAAATGAATCAGCATACTGGTATGAGAACATAAGAATATTCCTACACAGTGATCCTCTTTTTTTCTACATTTAATTGGTTTTCGGTGCAATATTTAAACATCCTATAATATGCAATCACGTTCTGGCTTTAATTTAGGTGGGACTAAGTTGCACAAGTGAAGTTGAGCCAAGCTACTGAGAAACTATCTTCAATTTCAATTTCAATTTCAATTCAATTTAAAAGCATGTTCAATTGTATTACCTGTTGAGAACTATGTATTTAATTCTAATTGTGTTGCTGTGTTTTTAACACACAGGGTTTTTATCAATATGTCAGGGCATTAGCCGTTTTGGCACTACCTTGTTTATTAATTTTGAGAAAAAGTGGTTTTTATACAGTGGTTAATAGGTTATTGATATTTTTAAAGGGCTCTATATAAAGTCATTACATCTGTCTCCTAGTCCTCATTATGCTGAAACATGTGTATGAAACACACCTGTAACCAGTGAGTCAAGTAATGTGATATGTGTTTACTATAGATATTATATATTGATTTGTATTTTTATATTTTTGCACGATCTTGTTTTAATCAGATGAGAAAAAAGACACATATTTGATGATCTCCATGTTTAGCACCTCCTGATCAGATATAATAAATCGCTTGCATGATAAGTGGGTATGCCATACTATGCATCAATAACAAGCAAATGTAATTACAATTCAGTTTATTACAATTGGTTTATCATTAATTTGTTGTTAACCTGCATGTCATGCTGCAGTAAGTCATTCATTTATTCATTAACTTTGCATTAAATTTGTTTTGAAAGTGGTCACATGTAATATACTCACTACCCTGATATCCATATTGCTGGCAGATTTATAATTTCAGTTGTTAAAGATTGAGATAAACATATAGCACGTAACAACAACTGAGCTTCACAAGCAATCTGACATATTCAAACATACAACATGCTGTTCACCAGGTCTGTATTAAGGAACATCCTTCTATTCTTATATCTGACAGTTGATTACACAACAATAGGATCAAGCTATAACAGCAGTTGGAAAATAATTCCAAGTCATGTTATTCAAATTGGAATTGGACATCTGCACCAAAGTGTGCTACTATCTGCAGCAATGTGCAGGTTGCACAAGTATGTATCTAAGCAACTAGAAACTTGCAGGAATGAAAATATAATTGTGCACTCACACATAAGGTATCAACACAAGTGTCCATGCTTCAAAGGAACAATAATTGATTATCATCATATCAATATGTCGTCAGCAGTAACTCATATTGATTTAGAAAGTGATCACTCCTATTTTGCTAACCTGACTTTTCAAGTTATTCAATTAAAAAGATCAATTTCTCCTTGTTCAATTGAAGCTTTATACATTAAATCATCACACGGAAGACAGATTCAAGTTTGTGGTCATTCTCCTGGTTTCTCTGTGTATTCTGCATCTGGTATACTCTCTGTCTTGTACTCAACCAGCTACAGAGAATTAGCAAATAGCACCATCAATATTCCAAACACAAAGATTAGATTTGTATATCAAATTTATGATGGCGTCATGGGTGTACACATGAACTCTGTTTCTGACACTATAGAGATTCAGCATAACTTTACACACTTTGATAGTTTTAATGTCAAGCCAGATGACAACATGATTGGCTTCACAAATGGGAATGAAAGCATCAAATGCATTCTCCCCCTGCATAAAGCGAGAATACTAATACATGTAGAGGAGGGATATATGATATTTGCAAATGTGTCCAATGAACACATAATCAATGCATATGACGGACCTAATTGTCACCAGTTCCCACAGATTTTCTTCAAAGAACTAGAATTAATGTCGTCTGGGACACAATTGTGCATAGAAGTACAATCTTGCTCACATGATTTTCAGGCAGATTTTAGAACTGTTTATTCAAACTTGACAGTCATTTCATATTTGCCAGATTCTTTAAAACCCACTGGATTGTCAATAGATCTCAATATTAATAGTTCAGACTGTAGTGTTTCCATGCTAAACTCTCTCATTCAATGTTTCATACATATTCAAACAACCTCAGATACTTTTATTGGGATGAAAGTCAAAAGGTTCTCCTTAACCAAACCTACATATACAAGTTGTCATTATAACACCCTTACTGCATGGAATTTAAATAATGATTGGCAAAATTCAGAAAAGAAATTTCGAAGATTCAAACTTCATCCTTCTATTCCCATTTTTCGTCTATGTTTCCCAATCTATATTGAGGAATTTGACCAGATATTTGAGAAGTTGCTATTTGACGAATACATAAGCATGAAGAACGACATATTGTTGATGTTCTATCATTATATGCCTCATGGATCAGACGTACATCAAGTGCAAATAAAACTAAAGTTATTCAGATCATCTTGTCAAGGTTTTGTGTTTTGGTTGTCCATTGAAGGGAAAAAGAAATCAGACACCATTGACTCGCGCCGAAATTGCAAAATATAGCAATCTTTTATATCTATTTCATCACGAAATCTTTGTACACTAACATATTCTCAACCTTAAAATGATTCCATTTTCACATGCTATTATTATCATTTTGTTTCAAATTAGGTTCTCCCGAGCAGGAGAGCAAACTGCATATACCTTTTATATCCACCACAAATAAACATCAAAGTTCAGCCTGCTGAGTGTCATCCATTGATGGAAATTCGCAATGACATATATAGTCAGATGCAACAACATCAACTGTCCAGGCAACTTGGCAGCTCAAGCTATAACTTATTCCTATTATGACAGTCACATTACTCTCAAGATTTTTATATCGATGACCATTTGTAGTCGTTTATTTGTATCTATGGCATTCGGGCTGAAAGTCTTCACCGCTGTCATTCTCTCGTGATATTATAAGCTGCATAAACTTGTGTATAAGTTGTCCCAAAGCATGGAAGATAAGCTCTGTGTAAGATCTGAAACTTGTATTACACTAAATGAACATCTGATATCAAGTACATGTAGTTCCCTTACCTTGAAGGTTGTGATCCCTGTGTGACTGACAAGGGTTGTTGGTCATTGTAAATGTTTCAGGTGGGCGTGGCTGGTAATCTGATGTGTCCCTGTAGTGTTATTCTGTCCTGGGCGGCTTTCTTCTTGGTACATTAAGTTTCCTGTTCTGATCATCGGTGTGATGCCAGCAATAGTCACTCAGTCCCTTATATAGATGTCCGACAGGTTGTAAGTTACTATTGATAGAGAAAAGGGTAAAACAGATAGATACAACAAGCATATCCTTGATGTGTAAGATTAAGGGTCAAGGGAAGGAAGTTCATCATATTAAAAGATCGACCTAACAATACATTATTAATACACAAACATAAACACACACAGTTAATTGAAATACTACACTCACAACTACCTCACATGGAGATAAATGTTAGTATTCAAGTATAACATGCACATGGATTTCAATAGCTATTCACCTGCTTACAAACATACCTCTTCTATGCATCCATCAAGGTCTGGTTGTAATCCTGGTTGAATCTTTGTATCCAAAGAAATGAATGCTTTCACGGTGTTTAACTAGTCATTGTCTGTATGTCTGGAAAGCTATGGTACCCAGATTTACGTCTATTTAGTCACTCTGTGGAACAGTAGAACATGAAATTGCAATTCTCTGATGCCATGTAAATTAATAATAAAGAGTTTATTTCCACTAGGCATATACAATTTGCACTAGTATGAACCAGTATGAACTGTTATTCTTGTTGCTGTTAGATAAATATGACTGATCTATCTTCTATAGGCCTATGCATTGAACAATTCTTCGTCAAGCTTATTCAGTAACTCTTTGGAAAAGTAGGCCGTGAAATTGCAAGCTTTTGATAACATGTGATTTAGCAATAAATGCGTATCCCCTCTAGGGCTATACCATATGCAACTTTTATTGGACACAACTAAGAAATAATGCATAACTATCAATTGATCATCAGGCCTAGTATTAATAGAAGAGCACCTGAGCCAGACACTTCTGGTTTTTAGAATTCGGGATCAAATGCTCCATATTGTTGTTTGGCATGAAATGGGTTTTGCAAGATTATATATAATTGTTCAAATTAAAAAAAAAAGAAGTTAACTTTTCTATAGACAACCTTTCATCAGAAATAAATTGGTTATTTCATTAGCGAGGATTCCAAGATTCCATTCACAAAAACTAAATTCAGTTTGCTTCCTGTGACAGTCATTGCAATTCTTCAATTGAACCTTGCAATTTAATAACCCTAATGTGATTTGCTTTTTCTGCAACAGCATCAAAGGTCAATAGTAATTTTTTTTTCCTAATAAATTTCTACAATCTGAACGTTACTTTGATACGTTTTCAGTATCCCATTATTCCTTCAAACAGATCAATATGATTTCTGTAAAGGGAATTTCAACTATAATAGGGTTTACTGTTACTGCTATTCTTGTTGCTGTCGGGATAAGTATAATTGATTTATCTACTGGTATGCAGTGAACAGTATAATTCATTGACTAATTCTTCATCAATTGATTCAATAAATATTGAACGTGGGTAACATTTATATTTGTTTGGCATGGTTTAGTGACTGGAAAAAGTGTCTACTATTATTGGACAAGCATTTCCTCAGAAACACAAACAATGGCTTTCCAAAAAAGGACACTTACAAGCCTGAATTTTTTTCGAGTTGTCTTGAATACATTTGACTTTATTGTATACATTCAGAGTACAGAGTTAATTCTTATTTCCCCCTTTTATATTATAGCAAATCAATGTCCAATGACTCACCATGAACATATCATTACTCGTTCAAGCCTATATGAAGAAACAACTAAGCTTTCATACACAAACATCTTACTATCTGATTGGGTTGTACATAACTCAGGTTACATCAGTATACACAATCAAATGATCAATGCTGAAATTGTAACAACCGTTTGATCAGCTACTAGTCATAGTATGGGTTTATTTGTGCAGGATATATCAATGATGGATACATAGCTGAAACATGTGATACATGGGGTAAACAGTGTAGTACCTTTGAAGGTGTTGGGAATATGCAATGCTCAGCCATTGGCACAGACAAAGACACAGATGTCTGGTGGAAATTTATGTCATTTTATCCAAGGATCATATCTTCCATACACCTACTCAGTCAGGGGTTTTCGAGAGGTTTGTGTATCTAATTGATAAGGGCTAATGCCAATTAAATGCATTGAATGGATTGGTTTTAATCACAAGAACTTCCCAGTCAGTGAATATAGTGTTCCTTTCTTGTAAGACCGAAAAGTTATAGAATTATTTCATTTGACTCGCACCATCTTACATTTATATGACCATATATAAAACAGTATAACCAAACTTTATATAATTTTTTCAATGAATAGGTAAACTGATAGGAAAAAAACCTGTACTAGGCTGCCCTGCATGTGATAACACTAACGACTTACAGATATGCAATCATATATCAAGACAAATGATGAAAAGCAGAAATCCTTTTATTCCTTGCAACAACTTAAGTATTGCCGTTTGCTCAATCAGTTTTCATATGAAGCGACAGGAAGCAGATGCAGTGAAAATGTGTTTAAAAATAACTGGGAGTGGTAAGAAAAAGCTGTCATGTTCCAAAATATTTTTTTTCACCAGTATTATCATTGATTGAATATATTTGACACACACAATCAATGACGACTATCTCGTTTTTTGTAGCTCACAAAAAAAACAAAAAACTTACAATCAAAGGGCATGCATACGGCTTGAGAGCTATATTCAGGAGAATTAATGTGACGGAGAACATGAAGCAGTCCATCAAACAGAAGAGGCTGAATTATGGGTGGCAAAGTGAGAAATCATGCAGACAAGCCTGCGTCAAGGAGGCGAGAGATCGGTGTTATAGCTGTATAGGCTATGTTCTCGGTGGCCATATTTGTTTTCTTATAAGCAAACAGTTGTCCGGCCCCCCACATGGAAATCAGGTGTCTTTCAAACAGATGCATGCTCTGGACTATTTTGTCATTGATGGATGAATTGATATACTGGGTTAGACTATACAATTACTGAGTAAATATTTTAATTTATCTACAATGATGCATCCAAAATCATCTACAGTGGACTATTCCTGGACTATCTATGAATAAATTAATTATTTGAAGTGATATTTGTCTGTCTTTATTCTCGATGTGTTTAGAAATCAAACACCATATAATTATGTACAATGTGGATTGAATAACATTTTAAGAAAATAAATAACATAATACAACAAGTTCAAACGGGCTCATTTTTACATTGAAATTTTACATTGTTTAATTGTACTAAAGTGGAACATATTACTGTACACATACACATATTGTACATTGCTGTTCAAATATCAATGCAAAAAGATAGGTGATAAAACTATATAATAATAATAAAGAAGCCAAGGGAACAATACTTAATTTAATACAAATCTGCTATACCCACTGGATATGTTATAAAAAGAGTACAATCTGAATAAAATCATATTGAAGATAACTGATAAGCAACATGATTGTCCCCTGACCAGCTAAAGTCAAACTTAGCAATTATCACTTCTGTCAGTCAGACTCTGTCCATTTAAAAATATACATGTTTGTTATCTTATCAACAGGGATTAATCAGGTTTAGAGAGTGGTTTATTTCAATCAGCTATACTTGAGTATATTAATTGAAGCCCATGTACATATGATTAAGTAGGCTATGTATGTTGGTTGATGTGCGGGTTTTTATATCCCATTTATCTCTGTAGCTAAAATCATATAATTATGTACATAATATATTACAGTTACACTAGTTATGGACCCAGGGGAACCTCGGAGTCTGGAATTAAATGTTTGTAAAAAGGTATGTTAAGTCTCCAATAGTATGTCAGTCAGTTACTGGTTGATGAAATTTTCCTGCCAGAGTACTTGCTATCATTGCAGTCACTCAGTATACCGATCGAATTAACAATAAACAATATATAGAATTAGAGCTATTAGTACAAAGGCCTACTCTTATATAGTAAAGTTTGCACTTCATTCACTTATTCAAAGCTGTTAATGTTGACCATGTTTTCATGACTGTCAACTGTCTCCATACGATATCACAGAATTTGATGTTATGTTTAAAGAGAATTGTCGCAGGATTGAGAGTTGGGAACAACCGTAGTGATTTAATAAGCATGTCAATTCAAACAAATTTAAGTAACATCATTTGTATGATGTAATAGCAGGAAATGCCCATCTAT
>JAXGGS010593801.1:0-10255 GCA_035585475.1 Armandia brevis | reverse complement strand
AAAAAAACCTGCCGCCCGCACTCCCCTCTCAAGCAAAAAAAAAAGCTTGAGAAACTAATCATTATTTTTTTTCAGCCTTAGTTTGTATAATAGACAAAAGTCCGGCTATTTGTCTCGCGGACACAGGCATATATAAATAGTTTATATCTATCAAGCATCGCCGACTTTTTGGGGCGACTGCTTTAGCTTGGAGCCTGAATCTATATATTTGACATGAATAAAAAAAGAATGCCGCCCTCTATTTGTAAGATTAAAATGAAAATTAAATTCTTCCGCCTCCTATTTCTCAAAAATGAATAAAAAGAAACAAATGTTTTTTGACGCAGCTTATCGATACATGACTTACGAAAAGAGTAGTACTTCTCACAGTCAACGTTCTGAAGCGGTATACATTTGAGCAATGTGTATTCAGTATGTCGGTAAATCAGATACTAGAAATGTGTTTCATATTACATTTTGTTCACAACTTGTTGCGAACACAGATACATGAATAATTAAATACGCTGTGCATGTATATGTATATAACTTCACTTTCTCCAAATAAATGCAACTCTATGTCGGTGCATGCATCAATTGGTCGTAAATCATAATCATATTCAAACGAACCCGTAACGCTTCACGTTTGAGCACCTGAATCGCCATGATTGAGATGATGATAGAAGCAGCCCAGGCTTTCCTCGTAATATCATCTCAAAACTATTTGTCAGCTGACATCTATCGGTGCATCGGTTTTCGGTCGTCAACTCGTCCTGTCCTGACATGTTTAATGTCCAGAGAGTAAGACCAGAAACTCCCGCCTGCTCCATCACTGCCCGTATAATTGTCGGTAGAACAGGATCCAATAATTAATTGTCCGCCTCCACGAAATTTTTACATGTAGCTGAAGCAGTTTTTCTCGTGTTGACCGCTAACTTACATTTCATAAGGTTAGTTAAATTCAGGAGAATGAAGCCTGAGAATAGAAGGAACCTCATCGTAGTCTTCTATCTCCCAACTCGAGTGGCTGAATCGACTAAATGAGGGAGACACTGGAATAGAGAACAGGGTGATTTAGCCGTGCAAATGCTGAGTGGGGTATCAGAAAGAGGGTTGATTAGGAAAAAAAAAATTGACTGCTAAGATGAGAGGAACTCTGGAGCATAATGGTCTTTTCACTGATGTGAATTCGACAAAAATTGTAGGGGGTATTTGATTAATAATTAAATAATTCTTCCCCTCCCAAAAAAACCCCACACGAATGATTGTGATTGAAATATGTTTAAAGGAGATCGGGATACTTCTCTCATATTTCGAGACAGTAATTTTACACGGAAACCTGCCCTGTTTGTGTTAATGAAAATATATATCGATACAATTACATATGGATATTGTTTAGGTATTATTTGCCTGTAATTCCGGCGGGAATGATATGAGCTATAATTTCCTATCACAATAGACAGGTTAGACACAGTCCTTTTAAATAGGGCCCCCTAAAAAAGGTTTTTCCCTTTATTTGTTAAACCGCTCCTTCATTCGCAATAAACAAAGTGTGCATTGCTGGGATAAGCCTTCTGGTGCTCATAACTGGCACCTCCCACTTTATACATATGAGTTATGGCACAGTTACCTCAGCATTGTGGCTTTTCTCCTTGACTGTCCGGTCACGTGTGAAACACATTGGTGCGGACGCAACAGGTGGGTGCAGGTCTTGTAGGTTACCCATTAATTCAGCTCTCATGTTCGTAAATGTTGACATATTGCGCGATATTGGCAAAAATCGCCAGGCCAATTGCTAATAAATGTGTTTCATGGCTGCAGCTCTGTGTGATGGTCACATCACATGGCACTAGATTACCTTCTCCAGGTGCGGAATGGTGGCGAATATCTAGCCATTCCTAATCATTTTACTCAGTTTTCGTCAAGTTGCTTTTCGTACATATATATGTGCCTGAATAATTCAGAATGATAATACTGAGAGGATTTTCAGATGTGCGTGTCACAATTAAACAAGACAGATGAAATGAATTTGTAGCGGGAAATAAGTGGAGCTGGAGGCAAAGCTGGCAAAACTCCTCGGTATAATTAGTGTTTCAGAAATGACGGACAAACGATCACAGCTGGATTTGCATAGCGAGTTAACAAAATAGAATGAATAAGGAATTGGATGAAATCTTGATGTAAATTTCTAAATTGATGTTGTTGGGTGCCTATTTAGCAAATTAACGACATCAGGGAGATTCTCCTGATCATTCAGTCGTCTCTTGCATTAAATCTATCACGGCAGACGACAGTGTGGCGATTGGCGGGAAATGGAAAGGAATGAATTGAGGGGCTTTTTGTCGCGAGTTTTCCGCTGATGTTGAGTAAACTAACGCTGAGTCTCGTTGACAAGCTCTCGGTGCCGAGTCGAGTGGTCTTACCGGCGCTCTCGGCTCACGGTTCAGATCGAGGGAGCTGAGCACGATGTAAATCTTATCCCTGTGTTGTCTCAAGTTGTCGTCAGGTGTGTCGAGCTTACAGCGCAGCAGATAATGCACTCGGCCCTTAAACTGCAGGTCCTGAAAATAAAGTGCAATTGCGTTACCCGACTGGGAGCGATTACTCATACTGAAAGCGGACACGATATTAAAGTAATATCTACAAATGAAGATTGTAGTGAGGCCTTTTGGCAAATGTCCTTGTAAAAGCCAGAAATTGTCATTTGCTATTTGCAGTTATTGATCATGACACCATTGAGGATTGTTATGATCTGAACAAAGATCGTAGATATATGTTCAGTTAAAATAATAAGATGTACAAACTATGTAGCTGAACTCAAAATTGCATTCACACCTGGGATTCAAATGAAGAAGGTAGATTTCGGGGCAGTGCATATTGAAAGGCATACTCGTGTCCTCCGGCAGGTAGCACATTGCCTCTGTCCGGTGGCTTCTCGCGGGGATCTGTAATACAAATCACCGTGTGTTTAAGTCAGACCACACCACAATTATACAGCAGAACGTAGAAATGATATGGAAACAAAATATGATGTTTTTACGTGGTGGGGCCCTCAAAATATGATGTTTTCACGTGGTGGGGCCCTCAAAATATGATGTTTTTGTTACAGAAATCAGTCTGGATGTGATATACAAACATTTGTAAACAGAGCAATATACGAACGCAGTTTTGAATTACACAGACGCAAACTGTTTGAAATTTGTTATCTAGGCTGCTGAAAGCTGAATTATTAGGGTGTCAAAACATCGTGGCAGTCTATCAAAAACACAGGCGCTAAACAGGATGTCTCAACATATCGCTGCTCTGCGTTATATTCCATCCTACTCTAACGTCAGTCATCCACAAACCATAACCGTATGAGAAGTGTGCAGGGTGACCGAGTCGAGACTACACTGCCTCCTGGGGCTGGGCCTCTCCAGCAGGGCGGAGGGACCCTGCCTGTCCACTTAATCACGCGAGATGACCGACAGGGAGGCGTGAACAGACGAGAGGTCTCGTGACGACGATGACAATCGCGCCTACAGTGGCCCGCTGTTCTAACAAACCTCCTCATGTCTGGGTAAAATCAATGTCTGCCCGAGCCCCCGGGGAGAGATGTAAAATGAGGATTTGGTGGTGAGCGAGATTTTGTAACACAGAAGAGTCTTACCGCGTCCCCAGAGTATAAGGCAATCCTTGATGTATATCTCAAACTCAAAGTGTGTGCGTCTGCCGCCAGGTTTGTCCGACCAGGATACATCTGCTTGTCCGAGCACCCATAAATGGATACCTGCAAAAATTAAAAACACTCAGCCAATCAATTTCAGATATGACTATATGGAAGTGCTATTTACTCATGATCAATAGCTTAATGACAAATTAAACGTCTTAAATCCTGAATTACCAATTACAATGATGATGAATTATCAGTGAAAAACAAGCACATCCAATTTTAGTGGTTTGGAATCATTGCTATCATCATGTAATCAGGGCTACTAATCTGTCATACTACAAAGTTGCTGTCTAAACATTATACGTTTTAACTGCTAAAATAGTGTCTACAGCAGTGGTATCATCTTTTCTACTTAAATCTAGCAATTGAGCGTCCCTAGGAGCAGTTTTCAAATACTGGTATGAGATGGCTGCTTAATCTAAAAGTGAAATCTAAATAGGCTTTCTTCGGATTGTAGTAGAGGCTGACACTCCTGTCATTGTGACTGCACAACTGGCCCGTTTACCACCAGTCGTAAGTGTGTTTTCTGCGACGCGAGAAATCGGGCATTTAAATGGGAAAGACTTTGCTCTGGTAGTAAAAGTCGGCATAGTGGCCTTCATGAAGGGGTTTGCATCTCCACCATGCTGGGATATTTGCTGCTTTGTTATATAAACAAGGACCTATAGAAAACAGCTGGTAGTGACTAGTATGTGAATAAACCTTGTATTAATTATCCTCCCGTGCAAAGAATCTTAAGCCACAATTTCTTGCCAAATTAAAACAGAAACTTTGAAGGCGTAAGATTAATAGCGCCGAGCAATAGCGACATTTCTGCCTGCCACCCACTGCCTGGATTCTCTCCGCTGACATCGACGTGGACTTCTGGTCTAGCTAATACAGGATAAAGTCTCCACGGCCATGAATAAAAGCTAGCTGCTTGCAAGTCGGCACCGGCCTTCTGTGAGAAGAATAGATCATGATCTCAGAGCATCTACATAAATGTCAGGGTTTAGAGCGGCACCTCCACAACAATAGGCTGCTTAAATTACCGACTGGGCTTTGCCGGCACATCGAGGTCCAATAACAGCTCAATTTTCTGCGTGTCTGCAAAAGTAAGGGAGACGGAAAAGGAGGTGTGTGCCCAGAATATATCTCTTATATATAGCTATGGATGGGCTTTTTATTGTTCACGTCTATGGGTGAGCATTTCATCCGGTCTGATATACCCTCTGTGGGGATATGTCTGCGAGGGCGAAAGATATTCGCCTGAAAAGCATCTAAATCGCTACATTAAGGAGTAAATAGCTGAACCAGCGCCACAGAAGCAAATTCCTTATTGGGGTATGTGATATTCCGAAGCGGAAATTTATTTTGACTTATCGGAGCGCATAAGAAGCAGTCTGTTATGTTCGACTTTTTTAGACTCTTGCAGACCTCTTAAGGTTGATTTCTTTGTTCCATCCTCTCTCACGTCACTTTAAATGGCACCGACGCCGCCACTGGAACAGAGAGCGTGGGTAGAAAGGGCAGGGTTGAAGCTACATGATACATGGCGTGGCCGATTCATTTCTGACCCTCTGTTCTTTTTATATCCATATGCTGCTCTTCAGCGCGCGTCAAATGCGTTTATGTCAGGAAGACATATAGAAGGACTTTAGGTCGGCTTATTCTGCTCCTACACATTTTGGAAAAGCAATTACCAGGGATTGTTCTTCGCTGTAAATCAACAGGAAAATGAAGTAATTGCGCAGACCAACAATGCGTTGGCTCAGAAGATTCTCAGGGCTTACCCTTTACAGCACTAACGAATATATTCTATATATCCCCATTAAAGAGAGAGGGTATAATTTGTTAAGCCACCGTTGGCCATTGTTAAGCCCCTCTTTTAAATCGTTTGCGGCAGCTAAACAGTTTGTCGCTGCATCTTGTATCTTTTTCCGTATGGAAGACAATTAATAGCTATGAACGCTATTTACAGTGAAAACCACCTAATATCGTCGCAGTAGTGTCTGATAACAACCCGTTGATGCATGCCATTGCTGGCTCCAGCTGAGATCATGCTGATGATGCACCACATATTTAGATATTGTAAATCGCGAGGATGAACTTAACACTTGACCATGTACAGATCTGACTGTGCACCTATAGACGTCAATTACTTCTGTGAAGGTTTATACAATTGCAACTCAACTTATCCAATTCAGGTTGTCCCAATTAATAGAAAGATATAAATCTTGAAAGTTTAACCACTTTGCCAGGCTAACTACCAATAATTGCCAAGTCTGACCGGTGAGAAGGCACATATCAAGTAGGCCTTATTCCTCAGGAGGGATTACAGCTCTGGGTCCTCGCCTTCTCTGCTCGTTTGTATTATACTGGGAAATGAAGCAATTCTGTGCTGAGCGCATCACAAAATAATGCAATCCCAGCGCTTTAGAGGATATGGATAGCTAATGACATTAACACTGAATGCAGGTATATGAATTTTGCCCTCATATAGGTTTGTATTCAAGGGAACATTGTCTGGCTCAATCGTATTAGAACCTACGTACATGTATATCTAACGTAATAGGCTTTAGCTGGGATGGAATCGGGGCGGAAATAGCCAACCGATAGTTGAGTATGATCGATACAATGATGTTTGGTCAGTGCCCTGTGCGACTCCATATGATACCCTGCTCCCATTAGCTGATTAGCTCAATTAGTAGTTTATAATGTGATTACCGAGAACTGTATGGTTCGCAACAGTTTGGTTGAGACGGGAAAGTAGCACAATCAGCACTTCCGGGCACACCGTGGTAAATAATGCATAGAGTGGAATACTTTTTTGTCTGCAAGAAGCCGTGCTTGAAGTGTTGTCCTTCTTAATCTTAATTTCTTCGACATGGATGTAACCTTGCTTACGTACAGATATTGCTCATGAGGATGTATTCTTGCTTAATTTCCCGCATGGCAAAGGCACTAGCTCCCTTCGTGATATTTAATATATTTGATATCATGTGGGGAACGGAGCAGAGCAAGTTAACCTTACATATAAGTAGCCGTTTCAGAATGCAACCCTACGCCATATTAGGAAACTAATTTACTTACCAAATAACGGAATGTCTTCGTTGACCTTGAGTGCCACATGACCTGAAAGTAGGTCACCTGGATGATAGATCCCAGTCGGATTATTGAGATTCACCTCAAACTTGATCAGCCTTCCCATAGTTCCGTTCATAGTTCCGGTTCTGGTGATCCAGCGGTAAATGGGGAATGTTTTACTGTGCCCTGATTTAGGAGCCGTTGTCCGACATCACGTGGCTATCAGCAGAACCGAGAGGAGCTGTGTAACACATGTTGTTCTCGCCCTTGTCCTGTAATAAGGAGAGACAAGGTCACACACATTACAAAATAAAGGCATCTGTATTCATTACCAACGCGACATCAGATTTTCATCTATTTGCCCGGGCCTTTGCCTCAAGCAAACGATTAATCGCCACTGCACCGGCACGAAAGCACCCCACTATTCTCCCAGAATAAAGTCAATGGTGGTTAAAGATCAGGAAACTTCCAAGATGTACTGCGGCTTTAATGGAAGTTCCATTCGCGGTGCAGCCCTTGACAGCTTCAAGATGGAGGTGGTTGGGTGTAGTAAACTACCCCTTCAGGACGAGCGAGCTATTCGGTTGTTGTCCTGTAAGACTGTAATAAAAGTGTGGGTCGGGTGATTCGGCGTGAGTTAAACAAGAGTGCTATTGGCTGTAGACAGACCAACGCTGGTTGAGCTCACAAGATAAATATTAACAAAGTGTCTCGACCAAGTTGTATTGTAGGGTTTACTTTTACTCGACTGGGGATTGATTATTTTGCGACTGGATTTCCTTAATCTGTTTTCTTTTAGCCTCTCCGGTCAAGACGCCAGAGACAGAAGGCGTCTTTACACGGAAAGGGGATGAAAAACGGTGAAATGGCTTCTCCTTTCAAGCGCCACCTACCCACTCACAAAGTTCTAGGTATTTGGAGATTTCTCCTTGAAGTGGCACATTTCGATTTGCTCTGTGATCAGATTTAGAACGAGAAGTGACTAACATAAACACATTTTAATCTGCCTGCTTAGCATTATGTGTTAATTTAGCCCCCGAATTGTCTTCAATTGAATGAGAAACTAAAAAGCCTTATCTGACAGATTTTTATTGTATGTGGCTTACAGGTACATATCTGTATATATCTTTTCCACTTTGAGTTGTATTCATTGGAATTACCATATCACACATACTGTTATCTTGTCTTGCTCTTAGAGTTCTGGATTACAATTGCATGTGCATGTTGTATACATCGACGCCTTGAGGAATTTTTTTCTCGCTGAATGAAAACAAAGATTCAAAGTTAAAAAGGGAATACTGATATAACGACACGATTTTCCCATATCTTGCCTCAGTTATAAATTGTCACATATGTGAGGTGAGGACGCGTTGATCGTCGCCCAGGGAAATAAACCTCTACCAGGTCCATCCCTCGAAATCTTTGCACCCGGGAAAGGAAGAAGCACACTCTAGATGTATCTGCTTAATTTAGATTGATAACAAAACACTAGATAATGGATTTTAGTCTTGCTCCATTATTCGAGAGGTACGGGCTACGTATATAAACCCTTGCACTACGTCATTGACCCGGGGTCGTCGATTTAGACTGAAATTCTAAATGGACGACCGGGTATTCGACATACCCTGTAAAAATTCAAAAACCTCGATGTTACGGCTAAACTGCAAGATTATCAAGATTATTAGCTTTAGGTTTGAAATCAGTATGCACATTCATTGAAACGACATTAAAAAGGCTACACACAAAATAGTATTTGAGTGTGCATGCAGCCTGTATGACTGCTTACTAGTTAAAAATGCATGAAAAGAACCACCAGAGTCATTCAATTATGGACGCCTTAATTCATAGTCCAAAAAGATGTGACTGTTAGGCAGTGCCGGTTCTTCGGCTTCTGTTGTGGGATATAAACATCAGGAAGGACTGAGGATGGATCAGCCGCTTCCGGTCATTCTGTCACTTAATTCAGACATATCCCCGCCCGCCCTCCCGCTCCCAGTAAACTCAAGAGGCCACGTGTTCTCAGGGCGCATTTGTCACAATCACCAAGGCCGAACTCTCATGCGTTTTGGGTTCAGTGTTGCTACAACCGAAATCCAAGGTGGGATAATCTGTTACTGGATTATAATCACTGCTCCCTGACACTGAACCATTCAACAACATTTGTCTCGTTCCAATATATTCAATACATACAGGGCTTGGGTTTTCCCAGTTTTAAAAGAAGTCTGTTCGATTTGTGGATTTTAGAACCGACATTCCATCTAATTATTCCTGGGTACGTGATTTTAAGTTTGACTAATTATTAAACATTCTCATCTATAAGCATTGATGCGTTGATTACAACACGAAAAACGGTCGATTTTGTGAGATTAATGATTTTACCTCGCAGGAGGAGAGAGGAAATGAATTGCTGAGACTCCCGCGAGCGAGGACTCCTCATCCGAACCGCCGTCATGAATCAATACACCAGGCACGGGCGCTCTGTAAAAACCCAAGTCGTCCGTCTGGACGCGGAGTGAGACGCTGTAATCAGGCGTAACTTGGCGTCGGTGAGTGTTCTCACTGCTGACAGCCGGAGATATGAGGCGTGGTCGGAGACTTTTTTCGACTTTTCATCGACCAATCCTCACTGAACCGGTTTATTGGCACATAAATATCAGCTCCATTGGTACATGATATGACAGCAACGGTGACAAATGGGCTTCGACTTCTATTCTGCTGTCTCTGACAGAGGTATTTCATACCATGCTAACGACAAGCAAACATCACCATGCATACCATGTGCATATCTGTTGGATTGCCAAATGTACTGGCATATAGTTAACTTTGTTTAAATGAATAACTCAACCCATTACTATTTATGACAACATTTCTCGATGTGTGTGTCTATACAAACATTTATACCTAGAGGCTTCATGCAGATATTTACTAGTTCGTGTCGCCTCAAGTCGAACCTTGAATTTCTTGTACAACACGAAGTTCAACCAGTGGTAGATGAGAGGAATGGTGTTGAACACCCGATTATATCAATATAGCAAACTGTAGACAGTGATTTACTTTATAGAAATAAACCGCAGAGATGGACCTCAGTCAGGGTGCCACATTTAGTGTTAACTTACAACTACCATATATGCAGGTATGAGTGTGGATAGAGAAATATAATACAAATGGTCCCTCGCAAAGAGATCAAAGTCCACATTTTTTGCAAACCTTAGTTTCGTTAAAACACAGTTCAACACCGTTCCCCTGATCTACCATTGGTTCAGCCTGATCGCTTCTCTATGGCCTTGCACTGTAATAAGAATATGGCCTCTGGCCTTCCCACCCTTGCACACTATTTATTAACGCAGCCCGACCATTCATGACACAAGTTCCAGGCGTCCTGGACAGTGACAGCCCTTTACACTCATCCTTATAATCAGATTTCTGTGAGAGGACGAGGCTGTAAAATGTCTGGTTCACACCACATGTAGAATACAGATGTACGCCGGATTTGCATAAACC
>JAXGGS010593579.1:0-10258 GCA_035585475.1 Armandia brevis | reverse complement strand
AGTTTCATGGAGAAAAATGATATACAAAAATTTGAAGTACAACATATTTATTTAGCAAGTCAAAATTAGCAACCTCGGAAAAAACGCCAAAAAACACCCGTTTTGGGGTTTTTTTTTGGTGTCGGAGTAAAAAAAAAAATACATGCACCTTAGGAATGTGTCTCAACCTTTTTTTCTGAGTTCTCCCATGTCTTTTACGTCAAAAAGAAAAAAAAATAGGTAAAAGGACCTTTTCTCTATTTTTAAACAACCCGTAACGCAAAAAAAAATAAACGTAGCCACTTAACGTGGATTGGGCGGAGTACAGTGCCTGCCTGTTGTGCCAATGTGTCGAATGCCACATTTGCTACACATATGAGGGTTTGCTTTCCGTCCCATCACAATACTCAATAAAATTTTTTTTAGGATGGAATTAAATCGAGTGATGGTGGTCGAGTAATGGGGGAAAGACGGCGAGGTGACCCGAGTCGCATGTTATCGGTTCAACAGTCAGGAAGCGAAGACTGTTGAGGGGTCAGTTTGAATGAGTCAGTGCTAATTAATTAGCGAGGCTGTACACGCATTTGCACGAATGCTTTTGTACCACCCTGACCTGTGTGCTTGAGTCAGACAATTCACACTTTATGCCTTGCCTACCGACATGCAGTTTCTATATCGGTCATCAGGACAATTAGTGTGTGGCAGGCAGGAGCTTTGTGGATTTGTCCACTGATTACTCAAGGGACACCGTGGTCATTATTTTCATTTGACAACGTCTCACCCCGTGCTTCGCCGATTGACACTCGTCGATGAGCAATTGAATAGTGCTCACGTGAGTACGGGTTATCGACCGCACTTCTTACACCTGTGATAAATTGGCAGAAGCTTTTGTAAAAATCTCAATATCGTTTAGAACTGATGCAGCGATATGGGGGCTCTGACGTCAGATATTTCCTCCAAACTGCGCTATATGATGTTTGACTTGTGCCTGTATTGTACTGGCCTTGGTAATTTCGAAGTCTGTACTTCTGTCTCCCTTGTAAGGAAATTGTGGGACTTGTCGCCTTGTACTTCATGCAAAAGGTCAATCAACAATCGTCACTTATTATTGTGTTTATATGTTACAGGTTGGAGAAAGTTACATAATACTAAACAAATGAGAAGACACACTTTGCTGATAAAGGTCAAATATGTTTAATATGTAACGCTTCATCTTTAATGAGGAAAGGGATGGTTATCAAACAATTCTCTAATGTAACGCACATCTTATTGGTTAACACTTATCTGGCTGATCAACATCGGGAGACGGATATAGAATGTCCTGTGTTACAGTCCGAATCATGACGTGCTAACACGTTTAATTGTAAACTGACATCTACTAGACATTCACAGAACATCGTATAATTCTTAAATCTGAATTAAGGCTAATTTACTCTTTTCAAATATGTGATATGTTTCTTCGTTCGAAGTTTCCGTTTACTCGATGACCCCAACTTGTTACCGGCTGTTAAAAGTGCTTCGAAGTCATTTTGATCAGTAGTACATTCATGGTAGGTTCGAAACCTTCTGAATAGGTATGATCTAAATTTAGCAAAATGTTCCTTGAGAATGTGATCTTCTGGCAGCTCCGTGAATAAGGGATTCGACTTAATTAGGTAAGCCCAAAGAACACGGTTTGAACCAGATTCTGCATCTAAGAACATGGATTTAAGGTCGATCTTGCTCACAAGCTTGTATTCAATGTGTTTAACTACTGCAAAGCACCTCAGACCATTGTCTGAATAATTTATAGGTTTATCAAATTTGTCCTCTTTCCCCCTGAAAAATTCGATAAGGTCCTGAAGTATATCCAACTCATCTGATAGCCTACACGAATTCACATAATCCTCTCCTCTCATCAAGTCCAGCATGAGAATTTCGAATATGTCTGCTATTCGTTTCTGCAGTTTGTTTGGTTTCCATAAATCTAAAATATGAAATTCTCGGGCCCGTGATTCTTGATATCTTAAAACGAAATTTTTGATATGATGGGAGCTGATGAAGCATGATTCAGTATATCCTTTGCTGACGTTAGAATCGGCGGTTAGCTTCAAGGGAAACATCAAGACAATGAATGTTTTTACCATCCGGATCACACAAGCTACATTGGAACATATATCATTTAGCTTTATCATCAGCGGCAATGTGACTGTACTTGTTGTGTATCCAGACTTGTCCACACTAAGTTTCACGCGCATGGCATATTCTTCAGATTCTTCAATGTTATTATATACTTCTCCATAATATTGGTGCTTTTGAATGCTCTGACAGTGTTCTTTCATTAAATTGCCTTCCTCTCGAATAGCAAGTGTGATGTCAATGCTCACTAATTGTTCACGATCTTCATCAAGCCACGTGACTTCCAGACATGCGGCTGGCCCATGACGGAACACCGATGTAATGCTTGGGTCGCTAGTAGTTTTAACCGACAATGCATCTTGACTGAGATCCGCGAATATTTTGTCAAAGAGAGAAAATGCGTGCACACATATCTTATGGTTCTTTCTGTTCTTTTCCTCGTTATCTGTTTCCATAGGCTTGACGAACGTATATAGAAAATCAAATTCGTCATAAGCCAGAACTTTCAAGTCATGAATATAACTTCCAGTGGCTAAGAGATCGAATTGAAGATGCTTCATGAATATACTTTCGAACAGTTGGATTTTAGCTCGAATAAGATCCTCGGATGCAGAGTACAAGTGCTTTCCAACACTACTACATTCCTCGCAAGTCTTACTGTTCCGCATCGGCTTCTTCCTCAGATAAATTGTCGAGTTTTTGTCACTGTGGCCTGGTCTATGAACCACATCGTCAGTATTCTTTATCCAGGAGGGCATATTGTGATTGTCGAAGTACACACAGGGACACTGGCTGCACTCGGAATGAGAGGTTTTGTGTTTGGTGAAGCGTCGCAGTATACTTGAAGAGTTATCTGAAAGTATACCATTGTACTTTTTATGCAAGTCATAGAACTTGTGTCATATCGAAGTAAATATGGACCGCACTCCCTCTTATCTAATAATTAAACTATCTGTTGCCATCGACTGAAAACATTCGGTGCTTACTAAGGCAGCATAAAATAAATGATTAGTTTTTCAAGCTTTTGTTTTGCTTGAGAGGGGGTGCGGGCGGCAGTTTTTTTTTTTATTATTCACCAGGGTCGGTGCGGCAGGGTTTTTTTCCTTAAGAAGAGGGGGTGCGGCAGGCCTTTTTATTTTTTTTTCCCAAAATTTATGGTACGGGGGCCTTTTATTGACAATTTTTCGGATATCGGTAGCTGAAAAGATGGTGCGGCAGGTTTTGCTTTTTTAATTCTGAGAAAGAGGGTGCGGCAGGTACGTTTTTGTTTTTTTCAAACCCAAATAAAAAGGGGGGAGGGGTGCGGGGGGTCTCAGGCTTATGCGGGCGTGCCTGAGAAACTCTCTAATAATTTCATGCAGCCTTATTGTGTTGATCATGATATTGTTGATAGATGATAGTAATAGATGCTTACCTGCAAACTCTTTTACCCATGAATGGTGCCTCGCAAGTTGGAGTATCAAATCATCCACCAACTGCGTGTCTTCATCGTATGAATGTTTATCTATTAAATAGTCTATTGCTGAGAAACTATTTCTATCCTTCACGAATAAGTTAATATCGACCTTGTATCTCTTGAGTAGGTATTCAAATGTCTTCTTATGGATGTCGGATATTTCAATATTTATGTCAAATAAGCTAACTATCGGTGTCATGTCTAACGTATTGATATCAGTACCATCGTCGAATAGATCCTTGAGGAGGGGCAAAGCTGCTAGACCTTCGTACAGCACCAGGCATACGACTTGATGTTGCACCGTCGGCGTCTGGCCACACAGAGAAGATGATTCAATCGATATTCCAACTTGCTCTCTAAATACAATTAATTCTGAATAGATTGTGTTCGAGAAAACGGTTTTCGCTGGTTTCCGTTCATGTACGCATTTTTCACACACGAATCGCATAAGGTAAATGATCCAATAAAGAAGCCTCCATTTCTTTGTTTCTTCACAGTCAATCTTCAGCAATTTGTATGCGATATCTTCTATCAAGTTTGCTATTTTTCTATTTACCTTTTTCTCTAACAATCGATCAGTCAGGGCCTCTACTGAATTCTCCATTAATATCGAAAATTCATTCAGGAGTGAAAATCCATTCTGTTTTTGTATTAACCTTTTAGTTATACTATAAAGTGAACCACATGAATCTAGCTGACTTATAGCTTCCAGAATAGAGGGAAAACAATCGACGAGATTTGTGAGTTTAAAATTCCGGTGGTTCATAATACGCTGAGCTATGCGTAAATTAGGTATCTGCAGACACACATCAAGAGCTGTTTGATGTTTTAAGTCAGTAACTGATACATCAGCGTTATTCCAGACTGCAAGGATTAGTTCAGCAGTTGAACTGAAGTTTGAGGAATTCCATTTACTATTTGCGTTTATAAGTGTCAGAAGTGTCGTTTCATTTAAAATGTTGATCCTGTTGACATCGATATATCGATTTGAACGAAGAATAGTTATGGCAGTCTTTTCTAGATTGTGGTTGATAGCGAATCGCAAACAAGACGAGACACTATCATATGAAGGTTCATAACGAAGCAGTAGTATTGCGATACAATTTAAATGTGAATCTACATCCGATCTCCAGCCACGAGATGTATCGGCAGATCCATCGATCTTACACGACGAGAAACAAGAAAGAATATCTAGCAATAAATCTCTTCCAGGTTTCATTGTTTTATACATATTAGCGGACTCTAACCAATGGCGCAATATGGTCATACCAACAGGCAAGACACTCGTGAGACGACTACATTTAAAGGTCTGCGTCATGGGCTCGAGAAGAACAGAAGGGCCACACGATTCTGTCACATATCCCATAGTCGTAGTAAACTTTTTCAACTTTGAAAACACTGCGCTTTGGTGTTTAATGATACTCTCACATAAGAGTGCTTTAGTCATATACCAGCTAACAATATAATCAATTATTTTGACTATTTCTATTCGATAAGGACCATCTAAGTGAAAATAACAATAATCTAACAATGTGCAATCCTTGGCATCCAAGTGAAAAATATCCACCTTCTCATGTTTTAATATTGCATCTAGTATACGGAAATGCTCAGCTGTAATTAGACCTTGCCTATCTTGTCGTAGTATGAACATTAATGAATTCTGCATTTTATCATTCCCTGCGTTAATATTGATATTCAAAGACTGTACATTGCTTAACAATTTCGTACACGTTTCTATAAGTCCGAGATCTGCACATAAATGAAGATTCGTTAGCGACATTATAAAGGACACCTTTTCATTATTAAGTCCGTCCTCTTCCCAATCAGACTGCTTTGGTTGCGACTCAAAATATCTTGACCTGGCTTCATCCCGACACAAATATTCTGTGCATGACTTTAAATTATTATCTATGTTTGAAAGAGAATAACACGAACCAAAGTTGATCTGCTCTCTAACAGCAATGACATAGAGAAATTTAAGAATCATGTCAAACACTTTGCTATCGAGACTGTTGCAATCTACTAATTTAAGTAAGATGCCTAATCCAAAGTTGGTCATTCCTCGAAAGCCATTACTTTGGTTAACATACGTGGATGAACACATTTGCCGAAAGAGGTATTGAATCGGTTCCAACCAACTACTTAGCGATCTTAATGATGTCTGATAAACCTGATAGAAACGATGATCCAACGACATGTCTGTATATTCATTTCCGAATTCCCGTTCACCCATCCCGACTCTGTCATTCCTTCGGCAATCAGCGAGTATGATTTGCATTAATGATTTCATCTTGGCAATATCGTTTCGTGTTGAAATGTCGGACACCTCCCGAGTGAACGGACGTGGGCCGGGATTGTACGACATAATAGTTAACCATACGTCCTTAAATTGTCGTGTATGACCGGTGTCTGAATCAATAAATTTATACCAGTGATCGAATACACAATTCCCACTTTGGTCTTTGAGAGATAGGTCAATATTTGGAAATTTTATGAGACTTTGAATTGTGCCTAACAAGCGATATGGTTCGCCTCGCTGCCGTAGAAAACTAAAAATTAAAATTAAAGGGGATGTTAACCCTGAGCTACTTAACTCATCTAAGTGGGGACGAAATAGAATCTTCTGAACAAGGTCTGGCATGTGCCATGTAGCAGCGTAATCCAAAATGAGCTGTAACACATTCGGTTTCAAGGGGGAAATCTTTTGTGACAGCATGACAATGAATGTTTCGAACTCCCTGATATGTTTCATTTCAAGAGACAAGAACCAATCATCAAGGTCAAGAAAAGTTAGCATGTTTTGTAAGCGAATAGGTTCGTCTAAATTACCGGCATCCACAAAGTATTCCTTGAGTAGTCTGGCCCGATAAAGAGCATTTTTCATTGGAAATGTACGAACTCGACATCTCGTGTTTGCCGTTATGATCATACTGAGAAACACGTCTTGTCCGAAATTAGATACATATGTCGTGAATAATTGATGCACAGATGTATTGAATTTGTCATTGTCATACAGAGCATAGTAATGCTGGAAAATACATTGTGCAACATCTGGACCCAATTCGGGTAGTAGTCGTGTTTCCCGGGCAGCAGATGTTGTAAAATAATCTATAAATGAATTACACGAATCATCCTGTTTTGTAATGTCTATGTTTTCATGTATAAGAAACCTACGGAGGCATTTGAATACTTGCGAATATTCGTTTTGTGAAAGTGTGTCATTAACATTTTGAAATACTATCATCACCGGCGTTTTACCTCCTTGTTCTTGAATATTGATATCCAATCCTCTATCAAGAAGGATTTTAATTATATCATTAAGATGATAAAAGGCAGCGAAATGCAATATTGAAGTCGTATCTTTTGATGAAATTAGAGAAGCGACGGTTTCTTTGTGGCCTGCACATTCCAATATCGGTAGTAACGTATCGTGCACTTTCCTGGCATCTCCGATGGGTGCGCGGCACCATTTCATACAAACAAATGCATCGTGAGTTATACCGTTGTATGTACAATCAGGATAGTGCTTTAATATTGACATTATCCATTTGTTTAGAATATCGCATCCTAAAGTTGGACTTTGTATGCTAATTGCTTTGAACTTTTCTGATAATGTTCTAATAATCATCTGAGTGATATATTGGCTTGAATTGTCCTGGGCGAAGCGGACAACCATTTGAACAACATCTTGATCCAATAATTTTTGGATATTACTTCGAAGGCAATGAGTTAATATCGATCGAATACAATCCCTCTTTTCATCTATGCTGTCTATTTTCGATAATTCTGCAACGGCAGAACACAGCTGAGTGGTGTGTGCTTGAATTCGAGTGCCATGGCGACAATCTTCGTTGTACGTGACCACACACTTCGGCAACGATGACCCCATTTGTTTTTTCGTATGTACCTAAGATGCAAAAAATAAAGTTATTGGTGACTAATTCAGTCTAAATAGTATATGACTATATTCACTGGTTGCATTAAAGGCGATAACTTGGACACTTGCAATCATGTGATGAAATATTGTATAGGACTACTGTATGTTAAAATGATTACTGCTCTATTTGCTTCTGCGAGTAATGATATTTCTTTTAAAGTGCAAACATTAAAAAGCCCAGCGACTGAATTCCTCGATGTCACCGGCACACTAACTGGTGCACACTGGCCGGTAAAATTGATATTTTATTTGTTATTTGAAAGCCAAATGGAATTCATATCATGATGACCTTATCCCTGTTATTATTGGGCACTTGCACCTGCCAATGATGACGTAGATGAAGACTCAGGTCCCTAGGGACCATACCATACCCTGTCACAAGACGTTACAGTTGGATCTTTAATGAGTATGCGATCTGACCCCTCTGTGGTCCTGCAACCAACAATCTTGTTCGTTGTAAGAAATATATGACTTAATAATACATGCAACCACGTTCTTTGCCTCGTGGCTAGACAATCAATTGGTCACGTGCCACATCTAAAAAAATAGTCTGAAATGATAATGCTGCAGGGTATTTATAAAACAACCTGGGTATAACCCACGGTTTATGAAAGACACCAAAATAGTTATATGCTATTTACAGCACCCTTCGTAGTGTAAAACATTTAGCAGCCCATTGCAGTGGTAGTCCTTATTTGAAATACCCAGAGTTTCTAACGAGATGCTTCCATGCATCTGAGATATTGGAGTTGAGATTTTGGTATGGCCCAATGTCTCCGAGATCTAGATTTTACTTCTCAGGTATGCAATGTCAGTGTTATTAGCTTGGGTAAGCTGTCAATCGCCGTAGACAGTGGAGCGTGTAGAAATGCAGTTTCAGTCCAATGTTTCCGATGCTTTGCTTTGTTATAAAGTTGATTGTCAAGGGTGTGTTGCTCTCATGTGTAAAATACAGCAGCAGATCGGATCCTGCTTGTCTGCTTTCCCTGGCCCATCATTAAAAGGTGGAGGGAGGCATCCCGCTGTGCCCTCGGCCTCAGAGATAAGAGGCTGCCTGGCCTGTGAGTGAGTGAGGATTTCTCTTGCTCTCCTCTCTCCCTCTCCCCCTTTCCCCCTCTCTCAGCTGTATGTAAGTTGGTGTGTGTCTAAAAATACCAGCATCGCGGAGGTGCAGCAATGAGGCCGGGAAATAAATCTCCCATCTCACATACACAGGCAGACCACCGCAGCCTACAGCCAAGCACACAACTAGAAGTTTTCTGTCGTGAATTTGCTGTGCTGTGGTCCAATAAATACAACTTTATATCACCAGTATTGAGTTGTGTTTCCCTCATGATGTAGCCTATCCTACACATGTTTGAAAACGATCTGAGGCTTATCGTTTGTGGACACATTTCCAAGGTACAAGATTCACTTGTTAGCGAAGCTCTTAAGCGGGCAGAGCGGAGATCGTGGTACCCATTTTGGCATGAAAAGGATAGGATCCGAAGTAGTGGACTAGTGCAAATCGACAACAACTTGCTTGGTGTTGTTGTCTCAGATGGTTTGGGATTGTCTGGTGTTTCAAGCCGCCCATTGCCGTGTCCTGATTTAAAACTGAGTGACAAGTTTTCCTTTTGACTCAATCATCAAACTCCATAAATCTGTAACACGTCAAAGTATAACAGATTATTTTGAAGAGCGGCGATTATCCAGTGTGTGACATCGGCACATATTCAAGAAAAGCGCCGGCACACTGCACACCGCCACTAAGCCGCGACTTATCACCTAGATTCCTAGATACCTCGAAATCGAGCCAGGAATGATACTGAAATGTGACGTTATCTCTGTTGCATATGATTATGCCCTTAACCACCTTCAACACCTTGGACATGGACTAAGCCTCCCGCTAGGTCCCTTGGGAGACCAGACGGGCTGAAATGTTTGCCCTACATAATTGCACAGACATGACGGTTTATATCCCTACTTTAAACGATACACTATCAACTGTTAACACTTTCTTATTTCTTAGTCAACTTTTCTCATCTGATTAGAATTTCGCAATATGGACAGGACATATCGGGTCCTATCAATAGTCCCTCGTACTATAACCATTAAAAATAATGCATTTGATTATTAATGCAGATTTTCTATGCATTTGATTATATAACATAGGTTCTGAGTGAATGTGAGTTATACATGCAATGCATATATCACAATATTACCATATATCCACAAATAATTTTGGAGAATCAAATGGTGGTGATGCTGGATTAGCGGATTGTGAATATGAAGTTAAAATGTATTTCTCTCTTTGTTAATAGGGTGATCTATGGCAACCACGGGCCTGATCCCTAGAAATCATGGGCCTGACCCCTGGTTCCCCTTAGCAACCATGGGCCCTATTACAAAAACAGTCAAACTTTCCTTCAAGCTTTCCCCCAAGCCTAGTAACTAAGGGGCATATTATGCGGTAAACCCTTAATGATAATAATTAAGATTGCGGGGATCAATGGTGGGATAGGTTTTACTGGAAGCGCGGGGGAATATGGGGTAACAGGGGCGGGATAAGTTTCACCGGGAGCGTGAGGGAGACTGGGGTAACAGGGACGGGGTAAGTTTTACTGGGAGCGTGAGGGAGACTGGGGTAACAGGGGCGGGATAAGTTTTACTCGGAGCGTGAGGGAGACTGGGGTAACAGTGACGGGGTAGGTTTTACTGGGAGCGTGAGGGAGACTGGGGTAACAGGGGCGGGATAAGTTTCACTGGGAGCGTGAGGGAGACTGGGG
>JAXGGS010593468.1:0-10259 GCA_035585475.1 Armandia brevis | reverse complement strand
GTGTATCTCAGATCTATCCAGATTAACATTAACGCCTTGTTATCTGCTAAAGTTATCCAGTTCGGAAATTACTTTTTCCTGTGATGTGATAACCTCCATTTTATTTACTTATTGAAGCGCATCCGCAGCGTCTCTGAACTTAGATAACACATTCAGGGTCAGAGTTAGTCCAGGTGGCAATAATTTCTGATTGAGCCGAATCAATAATAGATTATCTCCATGGCGGTGACGAATCGATACCCAGGCGAGACTGAGGCGCTTCTCAGTGGATGGGGGTGGAGGAAAAGAGCCAGGATGGCTTCCGTACGGCTGTACTTTCTACCTGAATCTTTGAAAAATTATTTCAATAATCATATCACTGTAGTATAATATAATTCATTCCAGAAATTTCCAGTTTTTTCCGATTGAGGGAAAAAATTGTTTATTTGACCCAACCAGGCGTGGAGACGCAATTGGTATGTTGACAATATGACCTTGTCTTTTTCTCCAATGACATATTTGTTTACTCGTATTCCAATCGTTTTCTTTTAGCGGGACACTCAACAATATATTATGGATTTTGTAATGATATACTTTACCAAACACACATATTAAAAGAAAGATGTAAATTTGTAATTAGAAATGATACTTTTGACTGCTGGGACAGGGGGAATGTTTCATAGTTTGTTTGCAAAATATTTCAATATGTATGGTGAGAAAAAGTCGTGGAAGACCTGTTTGTTGGTGCCCTTTGCCCTGAATATAAACAAAGCTATAAATTCCCCGTGTTTGCCTCGTGTCTTAACACGGCGCTAAAGTTAGATATTAACCACTTAGTCAGAGAATCAGATCGGCGAGAGACATCTCTGGTTATTGTGCTCGTCTGTTTCTTCCGCTCGGTAAATCCAAGCCCGGCTGAGCGAGGGATTAAGTGAGTTAGACCAGGATAGATCGGAGTACAGCTCTGAGCATCCTCGATAACCGCGAGCTGCGGAAGGAGCAATGAGGAGGAATCGCTGGCAGCGATGCTGGTGTCCCGACTTCTTGCAGATCTCTCTTCATCAGCTCCATCGCCGACCAGAATCTGCATCTTCTTCTTCATCCAGCATGTCAGATTCACGCCTGTATCTTCTGCGTCATAAATCATTTTTGCTTTTGTCAATTGCCACAACGTGGCGTTGTCACGCTAAGTTATTATCACCAATTATATATATAAATGATGAAACGTAGCTAGCTGGAGGTGTTTTTTGGTGATATATTGTGAAAGCGATACAAAACGTGAAGCACAATATATCTCCCCATTACAAGTGCAGACATAAAAACAAATACAAAATGAAAATTCTGGTAGTTTAGAAAACCCTGCATCAAGCAGACGATATTTGATAACATATTCTCCAGGCGGACAATAAGAAGTTGTATTGTTTTATTTATCCTGCCGTGGTAGATTGAAATATTGCAATTGTTAGCTGTTACCCAGCAGGAGATGATACAATGGCTCCCAATTGAGCCGACTCAATCAATACTTTAATCAGATTCAAGCTTCGCTTTGCTAAAATCCAGCTGAGACTTTCCCCGGATCGGCGGGTAATCTGATCATTTTTTCCAGGTATGTGAAACATTTAATATGCCATATAGGAAACACTAGGGAAAAGGTGGTCCAACCTGTAGCTTATTCGCCGATGATGATTTGCCGCATTTTAGTAGCGCCCGCCGTTGATATTCCCCTCTCCTGTAGTTTAGTATCGGCGGCCGGTAAACAGCGATGTAAACTGTCTGGTATGTGGCTGCCGCGCGCCCTCCCTTAATCTTACCCCACAACCCGCGGGAAACAATAAACCGATCCCCTCCCCACACACGTCCACGTTTGTGCAGCAATTCCCGACCTCACAAACCGCGCTATATCACCGTCTTTCCTGCATTTCATCAGCAACTCAGGGCTGGAAAAACATGACCTGAATGAAAAAAAAACTAAAAAAAGACAAATGGAACGCCAGCCAATGAGTGTAATATTTCGATGAAAAGCTGCGTCCTACATCAGGCACATCAATCTCGATGTGAGCCCGCGTTATGCATAGGGGGAATAGTGTAAAATGTCATTGGTGCCTTACACCTGAGACCTCCAGGCTGCATCTATCACTTTCCGCCGTATATATTCCCTTCCTGTGTGAATTTTCCGCCCTCGGGATCCCGGTTACTTAGATGGTTCCCTGCACGCCCCGAGGTGGTCGGATGGTCATTTCCTGTCCTCCCCTTGGCCCTCCTCTCACCCAGAACCATTAACCCGACCCCACTCACTCTCATCCCTGCTCCCGGACGGCCCACGAAATATTAATAGGACACAGGAAGTCACCTTCACTGTTCACAGTGACATGCGCAGACATTTACCGGAAGTGAGCTTATTACCTGAACATTCACTTGAACACGTAATTTTGGGCACTGAAGTAAGAGTTTTAGCAAAAACTGGAAAGTGTTGTGTCTCGTTGAGTAAAAGGAACAGGAAATGTCTTGCATATCGGTGAGAACAAGGAACAGGGAAGCTTATGGACACTTCGTGATTAGCTCGTTATTTTATGGAGTCGGAGCTCACAGTTTTAGGGTGTGAAATCTAATTTGCCTCCATGTTAAATGTCGGCTAACACCGACCTGCAATATCATAACAACCGTGGTTTCAGCATGCGAGCCGTTGTGTACAACCCTCATAATTATTTATAAGTTACGGCTATGGAAGCAGAAGACAGACAAGAGCTGTTAACACGGAAGGCTTTTTACTCATATGCGTGCGCCTTAGGGAGCTTAACCAGCATGTGTAGCATCACATTACATGCTGTGCCTTGGTGGACAGTCTCCAGGTTCCCACAAATCCTGGATGTCCAGAACCCCTTTAATTCCTCAGGCTTCCAGACTCAACAGGAGGAAATAACAGGGACCCCACAGACGACATACGTTTAGATTTATGTTATTACTGACTACTCATCACAGCGTGCATCTGTCAGATTTCCTTCCTTTCCTTCTTCTGACACGCTGATCAAAACTATCTCTGATTACTTTCCTGATACTTCGAATGATCGGGAACTATATACCGCCTTTTCTTCTTGCCTTCGCCACTTTCATCCACTTTATATCACGCACCTGGTGGCACTCGGGCATTTTGTCACCTGATTAGAAAACGCTCTATGATCGTCTGGCTTTTCCCGCCTTATCCCCGGAAGCCGGTGAAATTTCGCTGAAGTCTGGTCGTCTGCTCGAGATCCCCGGTCCATGAATGTATGGATGGCACAAGTGGGTAGAAACACTAAAACCATGTGTTAAGTAGCAATCAGTTACAATTGCGAATCGCCCAAACTGAATAAACCTACAGAATGCTGTAGACATCGGAAATCCCTGGCGGAATCAATTGACTGATATCATAAATCTACAGCTATCAAAGGCTATAGATATTCATTGTTGGATGCATATATTAGATCGGATCATAGAACCTCCGATTGTCAAGAGAGATAATACAATATATCAGGCGTTACGGAATTCGTACCGTATTCCACGGAGCTTTGTTGCACCCCGCATTTTTCTCTCGACCTTTGTAATATGTACCGGGTATTTGGGGTTAAATAGGTGAAGGTCATTAGGGCAGTCCCCACCGTTATCAAATGAACGCAGCCGATCGCTGACAGTTTGACCTTTCCGGTTGACACGTATATTAGAAGACGTATTCACGTGATTACGTCAGACAGTCCTCCACGTCTCCGGAAGGGATATCATGCTGAAATCCCAAGCGCCCTGGCAGCTTCTAAAGGGTTTTATATATAAAAAATAGCTATTGGGCTTTTCTTGTACATCAATCATGGCCAAATGTCAGCAGCAATTCGCCCCAGGGTGCGTTAACCGTGTGCAAATGTAGAAACCTAATCCCGGTAAAAATATACTTAAGTGACACATGTGAATGAATGGTTAGCGGGTCAAGTATGATATTTAATTCAACCTGCTAATTCTTACGACCATGAATGATGCACAATTCCACTAAGTACTGAGTGAAACATGGATTTACTGGTTTCGTGAGACATATGCGTCTTTACACGGCAATAATCCTGTTAATCCGGTCTGCTTATCCGGTCTGTTAATCCGGTCTGTTAATCCGGTCTGTTTATCCGGTCTGCTAATCCGGTCTGTTAATCCGGTCTGTTTATCCGGTCTGTTCTTTGCACGATAGACGTCAGGTGTCACATGTGAGGACGTTACAGATAATATCGTTCATCTAAAGGTGTAAAAATATCTCCCTCACTGGTCTAGCTTAAATATACTTAAGTGCCTTAATATAACTTTATTATTCAGATTTTAGAGATTCTAAGAAGTGGGTGATGCCGAGTTAATTGATTTTCCCATCGCTCGGCTCAATCAACGGGAAACCTCGCTGTAAGCGAAACGCCCGCGTGTATCAACTAATTAGTCTCACTGCGTGGATTCAAACTTGCAGCTTAATTCAACTTTTCCCTATGTTTATTAACGTCGCTAACCCCAGCTATAACTTTGGGATATGGCGGGGGCGTAAAGATGGTCTATATGTGATCGACTGTAGGTAAAAACAATTAAACTTTCAACCCTGCTCACATGAGATTGGATGAATTAATTCCTTCCTGGGTAATCGCACACTGACTCGTGTAAGCGCAAACGAGCTTAATTTTACGATAGCTTAATTTTTGTAGCCTCGGCTAAACTATGGGAAATCAGGGTGTCTGGAGCCCTCGCCTGCCGAATTATTTTATCAGAGACCAGAATAGAACTGTCACAACTAAAGCACTTTGCTGTGATTCGAACAACCACATTGAGGTCATAAACTACACTTGTGTCACAAAATATACGTATACGTTTGCCTGGCTGCCTCGTCCATCTGCCGGCCCCCTCTTCATCCGCCCCGTCTGTGACTGTGGACGCATCGAGAGGGTAGGGGGGGGGGGGGGTATTCGAGAGGGAGTTTCTGAGAGGTTAAGGGATGTCCGAGTGAACCCGGGGTGGGGGGGGGGAGTAATGAGGGGGCTCATCTGTCATGCCAGAGCAGCTCGCCCTTCCTAGGAGACGGTCCAAAGATGACTTCAAACGCGAATAAGGGGACCACATTTACATGTCATTATTTACTTGACTTCAATAGCAGAATAACATATGGAATACTTGACCCCGGGAACGATACGTATGCACAGCAGAGTGTCAGTCGATTGGTGAGGGTTATTCTATAATATCATTAGTAATCGAGCGAAAGGAAGGCACTCCTTATTTGTGAGTTTCCCCCCTTTGGCGACGAATGTTTCATTCCCGGCAAAGCCCGGTTATGATTTTATTGCTGGTTTGTGATGGATGTTTAGACTTGCCTTCCGGTTTTATCCACCATATATCTTATGCCGAGTTGTAATCAGGTTATAAAGAAGGTTTTTGTTTATCGGTAAGCGGGCAATAATTCGTCCTTGTCACATGATTTGTCATGCGCGGCAGATGACAAACGACACACATGTGCTCGAATTTACCCGCCATATTATGAACAACAAATCACCCCTTATTAGTCAGTCGTGTTAGGTGAAACCCAGACAACTTCCGAGTGTCTCGTGCGAGTCTTGAATTACCGTAACTGAATTATGGGTCATATTTCTAGGGCCGCCTTCAGACCGTCAGAGGCGATTGGAAATGATCGTGTTCGGGCAGAAATATCACGTCAGCGGGTGTTAGATTTTCCAGTTTGACACGGATGTCACTTGGTCAAATCTAGAACACCTTGTCGTCAGTAGATTACAATATGATATCGTCAGCTGGGGAGCGGTGTAATTGGGAGATTTGTTCAAATCAATCATCGTTTTGCTATCCCTCTTCATCCATTAGTGTCAAAAACATCAGCAGTTCTATAATTTTTTAACATCAAATAGGAGACGTATATGTGAACATTGGATCATATGTTGATATTCTATTTAACGGAAACTGCTTCTTGAGTCAAATGCCAAAGGTGCCGCGCTGGATGATTAAATACGTCACAAATTAAAGCTTGAACACCAGTCGTCCTATCTCCCCCCCCCCCCTCCTTTCAGTAACTATGGTGATAACATCCTTTATTGGGAATTTAAGCGGCGATGTCAACAGACACATTTAAGCCTTGATGGCAGTACACTTGAAACACTACTAAGAAAAGAAAAGAACGTAGCAATTGACGGATAAAAGTTTTGTGTCGCGCCCTAACTCAGTTCATTTTTTGTGAATAGCAATTTTCGTCTCTGGTAGATTGGAAGCTAATGTAGTTTTCTGTTGCTCTGGCACCGAAGAAGATGCGGAAATCACGAATGTGGCATATGACAAAAAATGCATGTTGGCTTTTGACACTTGATTTTTGTTCAAAAATCCTAACCAATATCGTCATATGTGAAGAATAAATAAAGCGGTTGCAATCAGAATGACATTAGGAAAATATGCGGCGTAAATGAAGCGTTTTTACGAAGATTTATCCTATGTTACATCGTTTGTGATTTTGCGATATGATTTTGCTCGGAAAACTGATTATACATTTAAAGGTTAGTTTACTCCTAAGCTCCTTTGTTAGTAATGTTTAAGTAATGTTTTTATGATATTATATAAATTTAAATGAGGCGTCTTGTTGATGAAATAATTTCAAATGGATATTCTGATAATATTCCTAAATCTGGTTTATTTCCCTCAAATCTTCCTGCGTGTCTGGTTGATGAATTTACAAAATAGATATTCCTGTTTCAGATAACATCTGTTTCATATCAAAAACAATGCCAAGGACAATTATTTGTAATTTGGACAACTTGCTCATGTACATAAGCATCAGTTCATTTAGGAAGTTAATCTGTTATCACAGGTTCTGTAAGAACTGAATTTTATTGTAGAAATGTTCATTTAAATGTTATCTTGCCAGAACATTTTTGCCTACCAAATGCAAATACTTGAGTAAATAATGACCGATATACAATTTTGTATGTGTAAGAGTTGATTCTATGGGTATAGCTTAGTACGCATCGGAACTGGAAATAGTTTTGTGATGGATGAATGTGTTATTAACAAGAACAACATATAACACTCAATTCCCCAAGTGCGGCACGGATAGAAGCATGACATCCTTATACCCGGTCCGCACCCACGCATATTTTGCCACTCACCTAGATCTCGTTGATTCCTTATCTCTGTTTGAACAATTGGGTCACCGTTGACAGGTATTTGACAGGTATTTCACAGACGTAATACCTCATCACTGGATTGCTTCAGGGGTGTGGTGGTCATTCCGTTTACTTGGTCTTTTTTCCATGCTGCACACCCAGAGTGCTGGCTACTTCGAGTGCCAACTAGGTCGCAATCGCCGGTTACCAAGATGGGTAACCGATTAGTACTCACCTGAGTACGGGTCATCAGCCGCGCATCTTACACAGACACCAACAAGCCTTGAACCATCGTACATTCAAGTGTGGTCAAAACAACTTGCCTCTACTGTAACAAACATCACACTATATATAGTTCACTGCAGATTAGTATTTGACAGTCGGGTGATATTTCGAATATGCACATGTATATATGAGTCGAATCATTCCCAATCTGAATCATACTCGTTAGATAGTTCATCTAATATTCATTAATCCTCATTTTACCTGAATAAGTCAACTACAAGAGTGACATTTTGAGTGGTACAACTGCCATACGAGTAATGCAGAAGCTAGCACGATAATGGCCTATCGGTTTATGTCATTACGGAACTGACGTTAAATAAATTGGAATATCATCCAGCGTTGCGCCCAAGATGCTCAAACAATTGACGTGGGAGTATAAAAAGAAATTTGGTTGTGTGGAGAAGTAAATTCCCTCTACTATTCCTTATCCCCTGTATCGCTTCAAAGCACCCGGCCCGACTGTCTCATTTATATCCGTGCCTACGTTCCCTTTACCCAGGTCACCTCTGCCCTTCCCAGATAAACTAAATACAGCAAACACAATTCAGTTCAAGTCAAATCTGGAGCAGACCTCACTGGCAGCAATTATAGGTTCACCGGCCACGTACTTAACTTCAGGAGGGTCTGCGTGCCGCTCAGCAACACATCACTGGGTCTTGTCTCCTTGACAACAGGAACTCCCTCAGCCACCATCTCGGTTCCCGCCTTAACGCAGTTCCTTCCTCATGCTGTCAAAGTCATGTGAGCTTTAGGAAGGCTGTAACAAAAAACACATGTATATCTCACTGCACCTAAGGAAAATCAGCAGCATTCAGATCCGATCTTTCAAACAGAGTCATTATCCTTGTTGTGTCGCCGAGTTGTAATGCTGTGGCTGGGGAGCCTTCCTGGGTATATCTGATAATTACCAGAGGGGAAAATACTCTGGAGAAGGCAATCACCAGAGGGACGAGAATGAAAGTGACGCGTCAACCAGGTGTAAACCAAAGCAGGCCGCAATTCTGCGGTATGTCTACAAGGATGGTTAATATTAAAGGTGAAACTCATAATTATTAGTTGCTAATGCCAGTAATGCCCTTTTTCTGAAACGGTGGCATCAATACGTATTTATATTTGATAAGATCTGCATCATGAGGTACCAAAATTCTTGTTGCTGCTTACCTTTTCAAAATTATCAGATGATGCAAATTAAACGAATTCTGATTATTGTTATACTCGTCTTTGTCGCATCTTGGGGCTGCGTTATCTCATTACTACATTCCGTCTTCCGTCTGCGACTTTAATGTGGAGCAATTAGCTAAGCGATGCTGCTATATATACAGCCTATTTAGTACATCGAGATCGCTGGGTTTGCGGCCTCAAGGGAATGATTTATCAAGGACGTTAATCTCAAATATAAAGCCCCGCTTAGTATACATTAATGGATATGAATTAAATAAAGTCCAGGTTATTCTTTGGAATGCTTTTTTAAACACGGCTGACGAAAAGTATAACATGTGTAGTGGTCGGAGGTTTACTGCTATTAGTGACTATTTTAATTTTAGGAATACCAATTGTTAATTTCTCGGAACATGTGATAGAGATACGATAATCTCCAACCAATTACATTAATAAGCCAGGAGTGCATCCAACAGTTGCAGGTTACTCAGGTGTGACCATCAGCGTCACTAACATCGCGGTGAAGCAAGCATGTTGTATCAAACACCAGACAACTATGGACACGACATAAATTGAGACACATACATGAAAACGATAAATACAGATACATTGGCGATATTTTTTATTGTTCAATAGATATATCATATTGTGAAAATGTCTTTTGAATTAGTCGTCTGGAATATTGATTGGATATGGACGGGCAGTATGAAATTATCGGGCTTTCTGCGCAATTGTATAGATTATTCTCATATGTTCTCGAAGAGTTCCATTTCGAGAGAAAAATAACGACGTAATAGCGATGTTTTGAATAGGATTCGGAGGAGGAAATACACAATGAGACCAACGACTCCTCGACTTATCATTACGCCAATCAAAAGTCGACACACTCATTCATATCCGATTTCGTCCCATAACAATCCTAAATTATCGCTTATTTTTACTGGCTCCCGTCCGTGGATAAGCCATTATTTACTGTGCTTACAAGAACAGACGAAGAGGTTCGTGTTGAACTTCATCGATACGTGTCAGTCTCTTTGTGGTCGCCATCGTCGTTTGCATTTAGAACATTAGGCAGAAATGGGGAATGTTTTGCGTTTCAGATGAATCACACACATATACGAGTACCGGGGATTCTGAGTGATATAGGTCACCTTGTGGGGATTAGATATGTGTACCTTTTATCTGTATTACAGGTAGGATGGGGCTCAGTTGGCCAGGTTAATCATATCAGCATCCACACGGTACCTACATAATCTGATCACCTAATACATCGTCTGCAGACGTACTCAGCTCGTCTCTGTTTCGTCTGTGTGGGGACAAAATCTCATCGGTCGTAAATTGACCCAAACGACCACGGCAACACGAACAGGTCGGATAGCCTAAGCATTTCAAATCGGTAACTCAAACTCAAACTCAAACTCACAAGGTGCGGTAATTAAGTAATTCAAAATATTTCATCTCACGTGCGGAAAGCTCTTTAGCGATACCGGGTAAAACATGGCTGCCCGTTCGCGGATTTTTACTCCTCCATCGAGGATTAAATTCATAATACTCGCCTGGCGGCGATAAAGGTCACAACAAATTGAGTTGCGTGCTTTGTGAGAGATGTTTTGACGTAACCCATTGTCACTATTGTCATTTACGCGCCCACTAGTGGGTTCTTTAAGCCAGAGAAAGTTGTCTTTTACGGGG
>JAXGGS010593357.1:0-10259 GCA_035585475.1 Armandia brevis | reverse complement strand
GCTGGGACTGGTAATTATCAGTTGCTAGGAAAGAAAAAAATAGTTGCTGGCTGGGAAAAAAGAAGAAAGTTTTATTGAACTAAATGGTGTAAAATGCTCTGATTCGCGGAGAAAAATATTTTTTTCTGCCAAAAGAACAGTATTGACCATATTCATAAATATAGGGTCGTTGATGGCCCCTGAATACTCACTGAATGATGAATGTACACGACTATTCATAAGGTTTTATGGATTAAAATCATTATGGGTAGCAACATATATACGGTACATTGAATTAATCAAATGTTTCTCAGGCGCCCCTGCAAACAGTTTACAGATGCAGATATATCTGTTCTATGTTCCTTCTTGATGAGTCTTACAACAAACAGTGCGGGCTTCAACAGCTAGTCAACATGAGAAAAGTAATATAATCCGTCAACTTACCTTTCCTGTATGCCGAACGGTCCTGCCTTGGGTCGACAATAGTCATTATTCTTTGTTTTGATTTAATTGATACGGCACGGTCGGTCGTTGCAGAAGAACTAGAAAGAGGCGATGAATGCTGAAATTTACATGACATGTAATCCTTTAGCGCATTGAGTACTGAAGTAAAAGGAAGATCTCTTGTGTTGCACAGTAACGGGTTCTCCGCAAAATAAACCAGTCTGTGGCTTGTCATATCGGTCTGATCATCAGATAGTAATTGTAGGAGCTGAGATAAGGTAGCTGCATGGTAATCCCTCTCTTTAACATAACAAAATAAAGGAAACAAAGGTCCTTCTGGCCTGTATTCACCTCGAAAAACTGTCTCTCCTTGTCGCAGAAGCAATAAAAGTGCTACACATGTTCTTGCTTCTCTGGAAATTAATTCGTCATTAATGAAGTCCAAATGTCTAACTTCTTCGTCATAAAGCATCTGAACCATGTCCGCTAACCTTTCACCAAGAGCTGGTAGCTCCCAGTCGAAACTATTCGGCTTTCCAGTTACAAGTTTGAATAAGATGTTTTTCAATCGATGCGAATCCACAAACGCCGATGTTTTGAATTTGCTGGGTCTCTCCCTACAATATTTAACCCTGCTCGGTAAAAGCAAAGCTACAAACCCTTTCATCAGTCGATATGCTACTGAAATATTTTCGGATATTCTAGCACATCTATCAAACATGGCGGAATCCAAAGTGCAAGTTGTGAAACCTCTCTTTTCTGGGTCCAAGTTAACAAAGATCACATCTTCATTTACATTGTTATAGATGTCCACGAACGTCTTATGACGAGAAATACTTTTACAAAAACATTTCAAAGATTTCCCTCCATGTCGAACCCCAAGGGTTATATCTATACTGATTATTGTATCTGCCCACCCAAGTTCTACACACCAAGCTGGTCCATGTTTGTAAACTGATGTAATCTGAGGACGATGTTTGTTGAAAAGCACGATTGGAGCCAATTCTTTAGCGAGGGCACAAAACCATCTATCAAACCGCTGGAAAATGGTCTTGCTTTTTTCACAGTCATCCTTTCTGACACTTTTCTGTTCAAATACGATAAGGTAGTCAAACTCTTCATCATTTAATACTTTAGTTTCACAATTCATACTTCCTATTGGAATCAATTCGAAAGGGTTTTTTAACAAAGTCGCCAAATTTTAAGTTCAGAATATTAGGTCCCATGGTAGTAAAGATGACCTCCTGGTTAATCAGAGCAAACCTGTGAGGTTTACAGGGATCTGTGTAGAGTCTGTAAAAATTAACTCGAGATTCGTCATCAGCACAACAAGATGTCGGAATCCTGGTGGCTCGATCCAAATCCAACAACCACTGATTGTCTTTCGTAGGAATTGTCGTAACTCTGTCAACATCTGACACCCCCTGAGTGCTCCCTCCCCTGGTAGTCCGTGATTTATAAAGGCTATACGCTGCTCCCATCCTAAATCATGAACCAAACTAATTTAAATAAATTCCTTATGTCAAATCTAATCAGAAAAGGTCAGCTGAGTCTTCTGCCTGCAAAGTATGTGTTATACATAATTTGAGAACCAATCCGATCGGCTCACACTTATTATACTGATTGTCTCGTGTTGCCGCCATCCCTGTCTACAATTTGTCTAGCAACGTCCGATATGTATCCATAAAGTTGTGTAAGATTCCGGTTGTCATGAGTTAATACCTAAAGCGAAAGTGGTTATATATCAGATACCGTGCTGGACAATAGGGTAATTAGTGAAAAATAGTGTAACCATATGTAAATTTGTTGGTCTTCTTAAAATCAACAGTTTACTCTGTTTATTTTATTGTTTTAGTTGTTGATATTTACCTCACAGCATTCGTTCCTCGCGGCTATACACTGCATAGTTCGACTAGTGCACCCTGCTTGTTGTAAAACACCTAGAGCTCACTGTGAAAAAAATCGGGAGCCCTCTAGCCGACATTACACTGTTTCCTGCAATAAAAAGTGAAACTATGCGCAATATGCTACGCTAATCGTAATATATACCATAGTGTATAATTCTTGCTAAGTCTAATGAGATAGCCTTACCAGTCATCGGTCTTCGTCGGAAACGTAGATGCTATGTCATAAATGAGGTCATCTGTTTATTCTCATTTGTCTGGACTAAAATATAGTAAATATCTATCGACTAAAGTAAAGTCCTGCTGTCGTATATATGGACGTCGTGAAGGCTCCGTCTTATGGCCTTGTGTTGCGAAGTTAGTATTTAGGCTTCCACAGTTCTGCACAGAATATGATACCAGGGCGGATAAGGGATCGATCGGTGTTCGTAATTTTATATTCCATATTAGGATAGACTAATCACCTCTAATGAAGGTTGGAGAATATATTTGGCACGAATACATATATATCGTTTGTTATTCTATAAGTTTGATCGGTGTAGTCGCTCTGTCAGAACCAGGAACTAGAATAACATGATATATCAAGAGTGCTCCATAAATATATATGACTCGATATACCGATTCATTTTAACTTGCAAGGGGGTAGTAAGAGAGAGAAAACCAGCAACTCAATAATGTCATAATTTGTATTTGGTTACAGTTATTATTTGTACATAGTTGTCACTTATCTTGGGTTCCTAGTCTTAAGATCAAAGGCTAGAAAAAAGTTGCCACTTGTAACCCTCATCCTGGGTTGTGAAAAACAAAACATGACAGTTTTTTGATAGAATATTTTGTCAAGGGGGTCAAAATATTCAATGCAAAATCCTCTAATAAAACAGCTGATTTAGCAATACAACATTACCATAGCTTATATTCTATCAGAAAATGATTGATTAAAACATGGATTAAATATAATGTTTTACTTGCATAACGTGAGACACACCTAGAAAAAATATTGTCATGCTTGTTTTAATAGTTTCAAAAAAAATATCTTTTTTCATAGTTTTTCAGTATTTTTGAGACATTCACTTATTTTTAATTTAAAAAAAAAAACAGAAATACATCACCTGTACTAGATATGACATTGTGGGATACCTCAATATAAATTTAAAATCTAAAATGTTTTATAATTTTTTGACAATACTAACTTAATAACTTTTTTATGTGTCCACTAATTTTATTAAAATTTCTAGCGATTGTTGAGGGAATGATTGTGCTTACAATGATATAAATTTAAAAAACATCCTTATCTAGTTATCTATCATCAGTTTTCAAGTGTAGAAGACTCGGGTGTTTAAACACCACAAAACACAGGATTAAGGGGGAAAATCACAACCCAGGATGAGGGTTAAACATCAGTAAACAAGTCGGCGTATTGGGTTTCTAGGAAGTCAGTGACTAAAGACGGAAATATATAAGTTGTCACATACTTAGCTTTGTCAAACAGATGTGAATATCACATTCAGACATACAATTGTGCGCAGATTAGACAAAGCATAACCAAAAGACGCTGTGATTTTATTCTTGAAAGCGTATCCAAAATTTCAACGAGAGGAGCGCACACTTATGCACACATATTGGTTCCAATATATCACAAGCTTTTACGATTCTTTTTCATATGTTCCATCATTGATATTATAATTCGTCCTCATCTTTTTGTTTCTATTTACAATTTTACACAGATTATCAAAACAACATACAAATTACAACTATTCCATTTTATTAGCCCAGAAACACAGGACTCGTACAGTTCTTCTGTATGCATACAGAGATGCCATAGCCATGTGTTCTTTGGCTATTCATTCTATATGAATGTGTTTCACTTTATCTATTTGGTTTGTAGACAATCAAGTCTTGTCCTTTGGTCCGAATTTTATGACGTAACAATGAAGTCAACAAATTTAAATGTGACAACATATTTTAAACACCAACCAACGTCATTGATGCCATAAATAAACTATCTTACGCCCGGTGCATAATCCGAATCAACTACACTCAACTCAAATTCTAATGTATTTGTTTGGTTTCCATGACTCTAACAGCCAGAGTATTTATCGTGATCAGATGACTTATTTGAGTTTAATTTCATCATATCTAACATCAAAGGCTCAGTTTAATATTTTGTGTGATATTTGGCGATCATTCCATCAGTCAATATATTACTCTAATCCATTTAAAAATGAATGGAGAATCATTCGTCATATTTTACTGTATATAACAAAATTCATTAAATCCAACAAGACAAACTACCCGACTGTGCTATAAATGGTCTCAAATTAATAACAACAAATCCCGCTAGATTATTAACATGAATTTTATTCATCATATAATACATCATTAAGGTGTATGATTTAAATAGGCTACATAGTATACTACATTTATTTACAACATTATATTTGTTCGGCAATGCGATACTTGTTCCGATCCTTCTGAGACCTCTGGAAAGGTCAGAGTAGCTATTCGTGCAGTGACCCGATCCAGTTTTGATTTATTGGTCGTCACATCTAGATTATCCGAACAACCGGCGGATACAGGAGCCATGCCAAGAGGTGAGGAACTTGCAAATTTACATGAGAGGTAATCCTTTAGCGCCTCGAGTACTGAAGTAGACGAGAGGTCACTTGTGTCGCACAGTAACGGGTTGTCCGCGAAATAAACATGTCTGTGGCTTGTCATACCTGTCTGATCATCAGTTAATAATTCTTGCAGCTGATCCAAGGTGGCTCTATGATAATCTCTCTCTTTTACATAGCAAAACAAAGTATCACCGGGCTTTGTGATTTTCTGTTCTTTTAAACTGTACTTATGGCGCAGAGCTTTCTCTCCTACTCGCAGAAGTAATAAGAGTGCCGCATATGTTCGTGCTTCTCTAGAAATTATTTCGTCATTGATGAAATCCGGATGGCTAACTTCTTCATCATAAAGTATTTGAACCATGTCCGCCAATCTTTCACTTAGAGCTGGCAGCTCCCAGTCTGTGCAATTTGGTTTACGCGTCACTAGTTTAAATAATATGTTCTTTAGTCGATGTGAATCCACAAAAGCTGACGTTTTAAATTTGCCGCGTCTCTCCTTACAATATTTAACCTTGCACGGTAAAAGCAAAGCTACAAAAACTCTCATCAAACGATAAGCTACAATGATATTGTTTGATATCTCCGAACATCTGGACAACATGGCGCTGTCTAATGTACATGTTGTAAAACCACGTTTCTCGGGGTCCAAGTTAACAAAAATATCATCCTCGTCAATATTGCTATAAATATCCTGAAACATCTCATAACGGGAGAGACTCATACAAAATTCTTTCAGAGATTTACCTCTATGTCGGACACCCAGTGTTATATCTATACTGATTATTGTATCTGCCCATCCAACTTCTACACACCAAGCTGGTCCATGTTTGTAAACAGATATGATCTGTGGACGATGCTTCCGGACATGTTCGAATGGAGTCAATTCTTTAGCGAGGGCATCAAATGCAGAATCGAACAGCTGGAAAATGTTCTTGCTTTCTTCACAATCATCCTTGCTGACGCTTGTTTGTTCAAATACTAACAGAAAATCAAATTCTTCGTCATTCAGTACTTTAGTTCCACATTTCATACTTCCTATTGGAATCAATTCGAACAACTTCTCACATTCTTCCTCAAAATATTGTAGAATACTATTTACGACAGATTCTGCCAGTTTTTGTGTTCTCGCGGTACAGGAACAATACATGCAGGGGCACGTTTCCTCAACAGAGTCCCCAAAGTATACATTTAAAATGTTGGGCCCCCAGCCCGAACAGATGACGTCAGTTGTAATTGCAGCAAACCTGTGAGGTTTACAGAGATCTGTGTAGAGACTGTAGAATTTAACTCCTAATTCGTCAGCAGCACTACAAGATGTCGGAATCCTGGTAGCTCGATCCAAATCCAACATCCACTGAAGATTTGGTGCGGATATCTTGGTAGCTCGGTCCATGTCCAACAGCCACTGAAATAGGCCAAGACTCCTGCGCCGATTCTTAGTAGTGAACTAAAAATAAATTGGTCTCACAAATAAAAAGTTCCTCTTTTAATTGGCCCCAGGATTAAAACTCCATTCTTTAATAGTTAATATACAATAATATCAGATAAGTGTCAGTTAAACTTCTAAATGAATAGACCTTGTATTTACCTTTATTCAGCAGAAGACAATCTATCAGCTTGCGAATTGTTACAGATTTTATTTGACTGCTGAGTTATTTCGTCTTGTTATAGATGTGTTTGATGAGAGATTCAAATCAGTAAATGATACGGAAGTTTAATATAATGAGGTCAACTGTCATCGCAGGGGCATTCAATCATCATCTAATCATAAAGGATTCATGAACGCATTTATTTCCGATAAAAATCTCCGAGAATCTTCCCGCCGCTCGATCAGAAATATATGTCCATAACAAAACTAATGTATCTTTTATTAAAAAATCACAATATTAACCCATTTTGTCATATTCAGCTTGCGAATGGGTACAGATTTGTCATCTTCACTTGTCTTGATGAGGCCCGATTATTTGTTCCGAAGGTGATTTGCAAGAACAGATTGTTTCAGGACCTTAGCAAGTAATTATCCTACTAGGGTAGATGCGTTTCTTAATAACTGGATAAACTGAAGCAGGAAATATTTCCCAACCTGCCTCCTACTTTTATCTCAAGCTGTGTTCATGAAACTTATAAATACTTCCTACATTAGATAAGATCGGGAATCAAGTATGACATTAAGTTCCTCAATTGTAGGTGTGTTACCATGACTATAGATTGTTTTATTATCAATGTAGTACGTACTATTACGCTTTTTTCATTGGGAACTACGAGTACGAATGTACAACTGAAATATACAAATAAATAGAACCGAATATTCAACGCTTATCCCGTACCGCTGGTTTAAAATTCCATGCTAGATAAAAAATAAATAAACATTAAAACCCTCACAGCGCTATACATTCTTATCAACATCTGAGCACACGTTTAAATAGGAAATGATTAATTGACTTGAAGTTGCCGATTGGGTATCTAGGAAATGAGTGATCAAAGACGGAAACATAAAACTTGTCACGTATAATTAGGTTTGTTTAACCGAATAGAATCTCACGCTCAGATATCAAATTGTGCCATTACTGGACAAACATTATCAATTGACGCTTGTATTTTGCTCTTGAAAAGAATTCTCACAACTTAAATCACTGGGTTTTCACACATTCGACGCTTGGTCTTCATATTTTTGCGCCTATCCCTTGTGCATTATGTAATGTGTCGAACATGTCTGAGTTAGCATCATATTTCTACACTCAAACTATAGTGAATTAATTAAAACATGGGAAATGAATTCATGCTAGCGCTACCATTAACGACAAGGCAATTTTTGGCCACCTACAGCACATAGAAAAGAATAATTCTAGGTGGATACCACGGTGCGATATTTATCCTGGGTTTGTTGGCCTAAATCATAGCAAAAGTATTCTCATTCCTTTGCTTTGCTTATTCTGATTCAGACTCACACCATATTTTCCTAAGAGGGCTCTCTCACGCCATACCTTAATCATTTGACTTATTTCAGTTTAATTTCATCATATCCAATATTTACTGCTCAGATATTTGGCGATCATTCAATCATTCTATATGTTATTTTGATCCCATTAAAAGAATGTATGGAGAATAATGTTGTCACATTTTGCTGTATTTAACAAAATTCATTATTTCCAGCTACTACTAATTGCTATAAATAGTCTCAAATTCATAACAACAATACTAATCACATTAATTACATGAATTTTATTCATCATATAATACATCATTATGTTTTGTATTTAATGTACAATTAAATAGGCTACATATTATACTACATTTATTTACAACGATTAAATTGAGCACCATACAAATATAACTTATGTATGACAAGTTGGATAATCATGAAGAAATGGAAAGGACCGATGGAAATAACATTAATTTATATACATGATAAGTCAAACATCATTAAATGTAATAATTAATATTCAAACAATATAATAATGCTAAGCCCTTGTATACTTTAGGTATTAAGCGTTTACAACTTGTGCTATATTGCATAGAAATTCAACTTCACTTAGCGCAGTTCATTACAAAATCTAATCTTTTATCTAGTGAAATGGTTCCGATTCACAATTAACACAATGCTATTATAGGCTTCAGGGAAATTGAGAAATAAAGCTATAAGTCGATCGGCGCATATCATGTTTAAGTCAATTATCGGCAAATGTCAGCCTGTATAGTTCACAAGCGCGAAAGTATAAATAAAACAATAATTATGTGGAGAAGAAACAAATAAAAGTCCCCCTTCCCCTCCTTTAACATTACATTATAAATTACATACTACTCAAGCAGTTTCCCCACCAGATGTCGCTGTGAAACAATGGGAGGTCTTTAGCCTGCTACACCCAGTGATATCTGTACTACTAGTGACCTAGCTATTCACCGTACTACTTATAAATAATCATACTTCTTGTAAACCAGTCGCCAGAAGACACTGCTATGGCTGGCAACATATACTACTTTCCCCTTGTACTTCTATGACGGTCAGTTCTACTAGTGAAGCTGCTGCCGTATGAAATCATCGTCTCTTTGCGCGAGTTTTTTCAGCTCGTCTCTGACCGCGTCGTAAAGTTGTCCTGATGAGTTTCCTGTCTTCATGATGTCCACCACCACGTCCATCTCATCCTCATCACTAGACAACGTCTTCCGCACGCCGTTCTCACGTGGCACGTGCTTCCTGACGTCACCGTTACTCGTGACGTCACCGTTCGGAATGTCGGTGGTGGGCATGTCTAGCGTGGTGACGTCACCGTTGGTGTGGCCGTAAGGGTTGAAGACGCCATCTTGGGAGGTCAAGGTCGGCAGGGTTTGTTCCACGTCACTCGCGCACGCGTCCTCCATCATCCGGCTGGGCGCGATGAGGTCAGAGTTCATCACCATGCTCGTGTAGTCGTCCGGCGTCAGCGCCTGACGTATTTCCGCCGGCGTGCGCACGTTGAAGCGTGACTGTGACGTAGACTGTGACGTGGAGATGTCGGTCTGGGGTAGAACCTGGACGCCGAGTTTGACGGGGGTCGGCGAGTCGGCGCAGAAGCCCGGGTTGGAGTAGTGTGAAGCAGCGCTCCTAGCGGACAGTGGCGGGTTGGAGTAGTTTGAAGCAGCGCTCCTGGCGGAGAGAGCCGGCTGTAACACACCGCCCTCTAGCGAGGAGCGAGCAGACGAGGGACGTCTCACAGGCTCCGGGGTCGATATACTTCCAGGCACCTGTAATATATATAAATATTTACATGTCAATCATTCTTTCCCAATTCATTTATATATATACATTAAGTCCTAGACGTTTAACATCTAGCTCAACCAATATATAAATTATTTGAACGCATATAGACAAACTCTCAAGATCTAAATGATATGCAATCCATAGAGAATATCTCGTGAATCTCCTTTTGTTAAATATGATCATGATATTTACATTCAAAAAGTAAAATAATAAAAAAGTTTACTGATCAAATGAGCTAATAGCATAACTTTATGATAAGTTTCACTACTGTACTGCTAGATGTACTTTTAAACCATTGATACTAACATACTTGTCTAACTACAAGTATGATACTACCAGTTGTACTACCAGTATGATACTACTAGCTATACTACAAGTATGATACTACTAGTTGTACTACAAGTATGATACTACTAGCTGTACTACAAGTATGATACTACCAGTTGTACTACAAGTATGATACTACTAGCTGTACTACAAGTATGATACTACTAGCTGCACTACTAGTTGTACTACAAGTATGATACTACTAGTTGTACTACAAGTATGATACTACTAGCTGTACTACAAGTATGA
>JAXGGS010593246.1:0-10259 GCA_035585475.1 Armandia brevis | reverse complement strand
CAAACAAACTTGTTTAGGCTAACACGTTAATCTAATGAGCCCACTAATTAAGTGTCCAAAGCCCGAACCAAAACAATGGTAGGTGTGAACGTTGGTCGTGAGGACGCCAGCTTAAACACCTAACACTAGGGCTGACTCAGGGACGGGGTGAGCTGGTGACGGGCCCGCACGTCCACCGGCCTGATTACATATATGAATCATAGATAAAGCGCAAGCCACGCCCTGGCTCCCGCGATCCGATATAAATCCGGTGATAATAAGTGCTCGCGAATAGGAACCCCCCATTGCTGCCATTGTGAATTAAGGTTTATAACGTGAGGTATACCCACCCTGGAATACTAACTCCCTGTGCAGTCCTCGGTCTGCTCGGTAACATGCTGGCCGAGCATATAACTGAATATGCCGGGATATCAACCAACACGGGGGAATCGCATTAAAGCAACCGGTGGATTTGTAGGGATTATTGATTTGCATGATCTGCTAATTTAGCTGATCCTCGCGCACATTAGATAATACGGATGATGTTTATCTCGACCCACGTGTAATACAAGTTTAATGAGAAAGCGCATCTCCACCAAACCACTGTACGGTTGACATATTAAATCTGAGCTAAAAGGCCTGCGCGATGAATCACTGTGCAACGAATGTATACACGGTGATAGGATCCTATCTCAGAGTTTACCTACAATGTTTTGCTTTAATGCGATGCTGTTGTAAAATGATATGGTTTACAGGAAGCAAAATGTACGTGTGGGAGGCTGCCTGCTCTATGCTGGTGCTGAGCTTCAAGTTACAAGTCCAGTGGCAGTATCACATTGCATGTTGCAATTCCCACATGCAAATTCAAAGCTAAAAAACGAAGGGTCTTCCAGGAAATGTGGTCCCAGAGAACACACGTGATCATATATAAGCCATGGGTGTTTTTTCACTCAGGTTGTATGCACACGCATCATTATCCTGTCTTGAGCAAGCATAGGTGACCATCAACATTGTATGTGCTTCTATCGCAACCATAGGGACGATTTATTGATACCAAAATAATGTCTGCAGAGTACATAAAAAACCTAACTCAACGTTATACATGTAAATTATAGATGATTACACCGCGTCCTTGATTGCGAGTGATATTTTAGGATCAGAAATTGCAGATTTGATATTCGCGGTAGACACTTATTGACAGTCACAATCAAGTGGAAATATCCCACATCCCACACAACAGTCTAGTCAAGAGGAAAATTAACTCCAGTCTGACAATCATCAGCCATTGAGTTGGACAGATATCGTTAATAAACCACAGCGTTATCTGGGTTATGTGAACCAAACGATGCCAACAAACGGAGAGAATCCTGATCCCACAGTGAGATATGGAAATAATCCTGGCTACAGATTACCATATCTAGTAATAACTTACAGACGAGATATTAAAGTCAACATAGAATTTCTTTGGGGATTCATTGCATAACATTTCCATAATCCAGATATTGAATACGTCATTCATTTGTGCTTAGCGGGAAATCCTTGTAAGAACGTTGAAGAACTCGGATCCATAAAAACACGGTAATAGCGTAAGGCATTTAATAATATATTGGATGTCACCGCCTCAACTCCACGGGAGGTCTTTGTAGCTGAGCTAAGCCCAAACGATTAGCCATTTATTAGAGAACTGATTCAATTAGAAGATCGATGGCTGCTTAACCCTGATTGAAAGGGAGTGGTTATGGCTATTTATCATCATGAGCGGCAGCATGTATTATTAGTGTAATAGATAAAGCCCGGACGTTTAGGTCAGTCTCCTCCTCTAATACGTGTCTTTCAAACAGCCCAGGGCTGTGGACCACCGACGAGAAATTCAATTGCGCAGATTGCTTTGCCTCGGTCACGCCGCGGATGAGGGAGTTATTTTCCAGGCGTAATAACCCCATCTTTCGGGCTAGTTTACCAGTCACAGACTCAGCGGCGTGTGTACAACAACCAGCGCCGTTAATTCCGTCGTCTGCTATAATATCCCGAAGATGGCTTCTCCAAACCGAGCTTGAATACAGCAATTGCACAGCTAGAGGCGTGCGTGAGGTTTTCTCTGGCCTGTAATAAATGCCGCATCGCCAGACAGTTTACCGAGCCGAGCTGAGCACACGATGCACATTTATACGAAGCATCTGGCTTCGACGGGAGTCCGAATAACGAGCAGACAGGGAAGAGTAGGTAGCCGTCAGTCACTTGCCATTTGATTCTACAATCAATATGGTGAACGATCGCTCCGCTTCATTTGTAAACGTCGATGACGTCCAGATTAAAACACCTCGTGGCACAACCCACGTACCTTATACCATGTGATTTTTAACCGTATGACATGGCGGATAACAATGTGTTTCCATCCCCACCGATGTTGATTCCCATCTGGCGGCAGTGGGCTCTTATGCGATGGAAATCAAATGGATTTCTATCGTTTTTTTATCCATTTCCACTGCGTAATGTCATCGTCATGGGAACAAGCCGTCAGTGTATTTCGGTAATGCAACGTTTTCAAGTCGTCACCTGGTTTAAGGGGGGTAAAACCTGCTCGATATCGGAAACATATATACGTGACCATAAATATTTATAAGACAAATCCTGAAGCATATGGTAAGCATTAAAGATGATCGATATCACAGATGATAGTTTGCGTTGAGCTGCGTAAGTATTTATATTTCATGCGCGCAAAAAACCGCAGTAGACGACAGAAAAATACTATTGAACGAATCTATATCAAGAAACAATCAATAGTACCCTGTCCCCGAGTGTAAATTAGCTTTTCTCTTCGAACATACGTCTTGACGTTGAGGATTAATTGAGGTAATAGACAATTATCACTTTTATACCTTCAGTGACCAATCTCATAAACATAAATCCTAGAAACGTTATTTTAATTCGGATTGTTTTAGTCATATTTGTACATACATGTTCCTAGCTTTTTCTCTATCGTAATGTATAGAAGCCAGGTCGATCAATTGATGCTTCTTGGTACTCGAATTATAAGTGTTAATTATATTATCACCGTTTAGTGATTATGCTTCCCGGATTTTCAAGAACTAGCACCAGCAATTACTTTGACATAGTCGTGCTGACCCGGCAATATAATAGCCCAGCTATACCATTGATGACAGTCTATGTAATATAACTCGTATTGCTAAAACAACTGTAAAGCGAGACATTTACAATATATTCATCACCCTGATCTCCCCGACCAGACCGAGCATTATGTCAATGGCGTATGTTTGAGGACATGCTTGTGTATATCTGTATGTATACGTATAATATATATATCATTGCCTACCAGAGTGGGCTGGGTACACTGGCTCGTACCATACGTCCGTGCAGCCTTCTCCTCTGTAGGAGAGAGGGTAGGGGGTGGTGTCCTCGGGCGTACAAACTGTGTGACGTAGAATCCGAATATGAACGCGAAGTCCAGCACTCTTGATGTCCGGAAGCTAAATAATCGCCTCTCCGGACGACATTCTGCGGCGCATCCTCGCACGATATACTCCTCGAGGCGACAACTTTGCGGTACGACGACGTCTTGGTGGTGGTCTGATGGTGACTTATACCCACGTGGTGCTCGGTGGAGAGCTGCCCGGGGGAGGGGGACGAGCCTCCTCTCGTCGCTTTACCCGGCATCACCATCGGCTCGGTGGAGAACACCGACGAGCCCGAGGTGGCCGAGGACGGCGTCTCGGGCACACTAGTCATCCTGATCCTCGGTCGGCGAGGAGTGAACGTGAATATCTCCGACATGGGGGCTGGTGGTCGCCACACGGCGGCGTGTGTCCCCGCCCGTCGACACGACAACAGCGCGGCGTTTCACCGAGACCCAGTCACACACCACACCGGAGCAGTGGCGGCGAGAAGACACAACAGCCAATCAATCAGATAATCAATGCATTTAGTCCCGCACTTGTAAACCCGGCTCTACCACGTAACACACGCGCACACAGATTGATGTATTTAATATACGGATAAGCCGCACACACACACACGTTTATGCGTATCCTCAACTCTCAGCCTACGGCTAGCAACAGCTGTACGAATCTCTCTCCACTCCACGGAGAGAGAGAGAGAGAGAGAGAGAGAGAGAGAGAGAGAGAGAGAGAGAGAGAGGCTTCCTGACTCGACGCGGCTCGCCTCGGCACAGGTAAAGTGTGCAGCCTGAACACCTTCCAGTCGTTACAGTAACTAACAAAGCTGCGATCCGTACACTCACACAAAGCACGGACAGGTAAAGCTACTGCAGCTGAGCACTGCCGCCGCCGCAACCACCACCGCTTAACGTGGGCAGCCAGCTCACTTCCTGCAGATACAAAGCATCGCGGCCAAGATGTGGCGAGAGAGGAGACTGGTCTTTATCCCACCGACACGTCAGGTAAATCAGGAGCCGCCGCACGAGAAGCTGGGGAGGAGGGCCGGGCAGCAACCAAGCAGTCAGTGCTCGGATGCGCGGATTACTTAACTCGTTGTAATACGTGATGCCTCGGTAAGAGAGTGGCAACATCGGCAACCTTTGGATTAAGGTATCGCTAACTAGTGTTTCCAGTGGCAAACGCACATACAAATATACGCTCGTTGGCCCAGTTGAACGTTCTGTTTTATATCGACGTACTCTACTTCTCAATGCTCGTTAATGTAAAGGGCAACAAGACTAATCAATCAAGAACATATATGAGTGCTCTACTTGAATGTAAATATACGCTGGCACATGGTTAATTAATGTAAAGCTGAGATATCCGACAAGCGCGGCCGGCCGTGGTTGCTCTCGTTCGTCGTGTGGTGAGCTTTCATCACATACTCCAAACTCTTGGTTGCCCTGGAATCGCCTGCGATCGTGTGATGCGGGAACGTAAATCCATCTTCATACCAGCTGAGGCATGAGAAGGACACTAGCTATCGGCAAGTTCTTCCCCTGGCTCGTGTCGCTCTAGTTTACTGCATATTCCGCCTGCATCAGGTCTCACTTGCCCCCCTAACCGCTCCGAATCTATCGACTCAACAGCTCAAATCTGCCCGGAGGAGACTCTCCTCCCAGGAAGCGAGCAGATGAGATGAGAGCAGACGCGATCACGATGGTTCGATCACTAACTAAGCTGTCTGTCTGTCCGATACGCAACACTCGCTCTCTCGATCCGGGCATGATGCCACCCTAATAAATCGATATAGCTGCAAATGGTTAGCGCCATCGATCGTCTAGTGGGATGAGTTCTACACGATCCATCACACTTTAAACTCTTGACCTCGCTAGTTGTCGGGGAGAAACCGGCATGACATCTGATCGCCCAATTTCCATGCGATTATAAATACGCGCTCGTCTCGTCAATAGCTTCAGCCGAGATTTGCACTTTCCAATCCTTCATGTCACTCGGTGTTACAAATAGTCGGCACTGGCAGTAAAAACTGGGGAGTGACGATCGTAAACCGTCACTGGTTGCTAGCGATATGATTTGCTCTGTCTCTGGGCTGTATGTAATCACGCTGATCAAGGATATGTATGTGGAATAATAGGGAAGTGTAGGGTTTCATGAAGCACTGCCACTATCATAAAAGTCGCAGACTGGCATAAGGTGACATGGCTTATCATACACACAATAATATGACCGAGAAGTAGATCTAAATACAATGTAGATACCATATTTTGTATGATCATGACAAAACTGGAATCGGCTATAACTGTGAATATGTAAGTTGTATGCAAAAGCCTCTGGTACATAGGTTCCAGACAGATCCACTGGAATTTATAAATTACTAAATTGAATTATGACACCTGATAGTGACACGTGCGTCATTAGAAATTGATTTGTTTATCCCTAGATTGTGGCGCAACACGATCGTTTGATATCAAAGAACCGTAAATTGCCGTGAATAGGTATGTAACATTTACATCTTCTCATTACATAACTGAAAACAGAAATTTGACACAACTTCAAAATCTGATGATCACGATCACCAAATGGTCGTTTTGTTTGAGTTTTCAAGCAGGGTCACAGTCTTAATGCATTGAGATAATGACTGTCACTAGTGATGTCAGATTTGGCTCACGTAGGAGACGTGCACAGAACAAGCTATGATTGTAGCGCACAGGTACACGTGTATGCAGATTTAATAATGATTGCATTCATTCTAAACGCACGAATCACGGGAAGATCATGGTCAGCTGTCGTGCTGACGAACGTGATTATATTTTACGGGCACACTGATCTGATTGATAGGAAAATAAAAAATCGATTTATTCACCCTATTAAGTGTGATTGATGTTGTTATTTTGGAAAGCTTATTAGGAAACTAGTTCAGGGTACATATTTAGATTAATCACCTTGGCGTCACTTGTAATTATCACTATATGCAAAAATGCAAGCCTGTGTCAGATGAGGTTTATGAACAAATATGTGGAACAAATTAGACCAAAAGTTAAATTGGTGCTTTTTTAAAAAACATTTAACAATGTTATCAACGAATCTCTTTTGAAAATACATCTTAGGTAATAGGACATACGTACTTGGCATTACGGCTTTGGCAGCACGATATAATTACTCCGTCACTCCTTTCAAGTTCAACTAGTGGTGGAATGAAATATGGGTGTCCAGTCCAAAATAAGGCAATTAAGGGTAGATGAAAAAAGACACTAACAGGTTAAACATGCTGTACCAAATGTACGCGTGCGAACAACATGGCTTGGTTCCAAATATGAGAATCAGTCCGGAAAACAACAATCACGTTTTATGAATCAGGAGATTTTTGCCATGTTTCATACACACCTGAGCACCACAATTTCACGCTCTGTGATATTATGATGAATACTTCATGCGGGCGCATTTCCAATGACGTAATTACTTGATAACTTATTTACTTGTGTACCAGTTGAGCCAACATTTCTTTCTGCGAATCATACAAATTGCCACAAATATTGTCATTATTCATTGGATAACAAGGATGAAGAACACCGCTGCTAGCTTTGGGCAATGGAATGTAGTAATTGTGTTTATCTTTTATAATCAGTCCAAATCACAACGCAATTGTTCAATTGTCAAGGAGTTCGTCACGTTTTTTAACCTTTGTTAGTTTATGTCGTGGGCGTTCCTTGATATCCGAGTAAATGTGCCCTATTAAGGAGGCTGCCTCACATGTTAACCAGTTCATGATCAACGGGATGCATCACAACAATAAGATTCAAAACAAATCTCTAATGTCTTTAGAGGCACGCGACAAAAACCTGTCACGACCGACATGAAAGTCGCGGCGTTCTTAGTGTCGCGGCGGCCCAAATGTCACCGCAGCTAATTAATATGTACCCTAGTGGCGGGGGAAGTTCAACACGGTGACGAGATGCGATAGTCAACTGGCGTTACCCCTGGCATTTCATGTGTATAAGTTTTAATAACACGGGAGATGAGTGGAGTGAAGTAAGAGACGGACGTGTACATCACTAATGCACCGATGTGCGTCGAGGAAACAGCCGCGAGGACCCGCCGAGGACATTTAATTAATCGCATTAAAGAACTCGGCTTCCCCCCTTTGGTGGCCACTACATTTGACTTAATACGGAGAAACAAGAGAAGTGGATGAGGTATGCGCGGGTTAATGACGGTGGAAGATCAAAGAAGAATCCCCGGAGAGTGTGGATAGCCCCGGTTGCTTTCGCAAAAATTTGAGAATGTATGTGCTTTTGTGAAGCTTTATCGCGTCTCGACATTAATCACTGAGAAGTCCCCGCTTTTAATCTCGTCTTGTTTCCAGTTGCAAATCGCAATTATCCAACTGGCGCACAGGTCTGAGAGTATTGGTATGGGACAGCGCAAAGCAAAGCTACATACAGTACACGCAGTCATTTTTTAAGTAACCACAGACTACGTGTATGCATGTAAAATTACCGAAAACTCGATGCGGAAAATCTAGTATATTAGCTAAGAGCACTCTTCCCCACAGTAAAACATTGATCATGCAATTGAAACTACTTTTCACAGATCCCATCTTGTTTTCTTGGCGGGAGTGAGCTTCCCCTATTATTAGCTCGTCACTATGTTCAATGCCACACTCCCCTCACTTCTTGTAAGCTTGCCAACAGCCTCAGCAACAACAAGTCGTGAGTTATCGACGGAGAAAGTAAAACATCTCCATCAATCAAATCAGGCGGCAAAGCCAATCACCAGTTTTGTTCCACGCACGTAGTTAGATAGAGTAGTTTTTTACGACCAAAAGCAATAACGAGGCACTACTTACGAAATCTGATACAAACATTCCATTAGTAGTATCGGATCAGTTAGCGCAAATACCCGAGAATCAAACCACACTTACAAAAACTTAGCTTCGACAAGCATGGTACTTGTTCGCTTATCACTACGACGCAGTATCGTGTTAATTCTGGTATCATCTTTAATGAAACACTGCACGTGTATGATATGATAATACTCGACCCTTCACACCGACACAGCCCGCATCTGCCTAATCTCATCAATAAAATAGATAATCCTACGTAATAAGTAACATGTGCCACAAATCCTAACGCTCACACTAATCTGCGCTATCTCGTGCATTGCCACAGCTAATCAACATAGATCAATATATCAAAATATTTCACATTTGCGTGGATTTGTCATATATGAGATGAAGATAAATAAGATGAAGACTGATACACTAGAGAGTTTGCTCAAGGGCACTTTAATCCGACTTTGATCCGTACGTGTCCGAAGCACTTTAGATGATGGTGCAGTAGTGATAAAAATTCCTGGTGAACGTATGAGATAACAGGATATGAGCATGGCTGTTTGACATTATATTATAAGTATCCAGTAACAAGTGTTGCTCACCATCACACTACAGAGATGTTTGCAGTGCTACGCTACACGTAGATGTACAGATACCTTTCGATAACATCGAGTGACGTTCAGCCGGGGTATCTGAGATTTTATTGCTACTGCAAGCGACGATCAGTCACCTTTCACATCACCTGTGTCGGTGAACTATCTACAAGCCTTTGATCAAAACTTTTTACGCACTCAAGAACAAGTTACCGGGTGCCTCAAATTCATTAGCTATGCATCTACTGTAACAACATCTGCACCAGTGGTTAATATTCGATCGTGCAAACAGTTGTATTGAAACAAAACAAACTGCACAAACACAAACACAAACAGCTGAAGGTGACAAAAGTAGCATGAGGTGAAATAATGCTGATTTTATCTCACCCAGGCTGTATGGTTATCGCCCCCTCGATCTCCTGCAATCGGAACCTCCATGGACGAGCCGGAGCAGAAATTCTCCGTCTGAACTCCCGTTTCTTCATCTGTTCCAAAGCCATGGCGATATTTCACCTAAAACACTGGCTAGTGTACGAGGTGATTTCAGATTTCTGGTCTGAGGCAAACGCTGACCGCTGGACGAACGACCGACCGTGAAGGGGTAGTTCAACTCTGCTGGTAGTGATGCAACACACACGTACATGCAAAACCTCCACGAGGAAATATATATTTGCCCATATATATTTACCGCTGAGCACTGATAAGTTCCTGTAAGTGTGCATATGACGTATTCACTAATCAGGCCTCGTATTGGTAAAGTGAAATACTCTAATTCTCCGGTGGGTGGTAACTATTTTGGTCCGGCCCTCTTTCTCTTAACAGCGCTTTACATTGAGAGGCGGCCTGTAGCACGGACATGGGCCACAGTCAGAGATTAGACCCATAAACTCTATTGGCGCGTTGGTAAACTGTGGCTAGGGGCTATAAATGTAGAGATATTTACGCGACAAAGGGACAGAAACAATGGTTAGTTTTAGTCTAATGTGTGTGGTAGTTGTAACATTCATACCAGATACCCAACTCCGGGCTTAATTGTCAACAATGGGTCAGCGGTGCAATTAAATTGATCTTTGAAGCTTAGCTTTCCTCCTTTCCCCATGCTGTGTAAACCCTTATCCTGTGCTATATATAGTAGTGAGAGTTCTTCAAGCTTTGTAACTGACGATACTTGAGACATATTATTGAATTATATAATGGTTACAATTATTTGAGGAGTTTTGTGATATCTTAATTGTTGCTTGCCGACAATGATATCGCAAATATTGAAAAGGACCATTAGCAGATATAGCTAGACAACCAGCCAAACGATATATTCATAGAAGTTTACTACACTGTGATATATATACATATATATATATATATATATATATATATATATATATACATATATATATATATATATATATATATATAAATTTATGAATGGATATTAGGTGAATA
>JAXGGS010593245.1:22693-33862 GCA_035585475.1 Armandia brevis | reverse complement strand
AGGAGCGAATGCTAAATAAATCTGCCACCCATCAGACGTGCAGGTACCTGAACACAGTGAGTAGTGCTGCGATTACATGCCACGCTCGAGTAATATCACTTCAAGCTGTCCGCTGAAAGAAATCACTATATCAGTTAGCCCAGATTTACTTCATCAAAGTGGCAATCCGGGTTTGTAAAGAACAGATCATCACTATCAAACAGTTCCCAGTTATTAACAGACTAATGGAATATACGAGTAGCGAGGACTGTAACATACACATATGATATTTTATATCCTTATCATATCATCCTCTTCAACATTTTTAACGTGTACAGCCGCGATAGTCCAATGTTAGTTTCCACGACAGTCTGTGAACCTAGATTTGGTGCTAATTACTTACATATCTCTTACAATGTGCTTTCTTACATTTGCTACTAGCAGTATTTGTGTAATCTGGTGTCCATATGTGTTTATATATGTATATATATATATGCATGCAAATATATGTGTTGGTACAGCATGTAACTGCATACATATGTTCACATGTGGGCGAAAGTACGAACTTATTGCGTAAAATTCGTATAATTTCTCCTCGGACGCTCTAGAACCCACGGAGACACTAAATCTAACTATAGCGGCATGCAGTCACCGTTATTTGTACTCAGATAAACCGCGCTAAATACTCCCAGTATGTGCTTCGGGTAATTTATATTTGTATATAATACTATCTCATAATAGGCATTCCTAGGCACCGGGCTGCAATACACATATACATGTCTGTAATATTTAAAACTGTTGTCATTATGGGTCAGATCACACATTGTCAAATGTCCTTGCTATAATTGATCTGGTCCTGACATGAACAATTCGATGTACAGCAATTGTCAAGTATCATTAATTTAACTACATTTCGATATATTCAGGGCAATCACCCCAGATCTTCCTCCTATTGGATGCACATTTATATGATGTAAGATAAACACTAGCCAGACTGCTCTTTCTGGACCTTGTCAAGCATGTTATTTGTCTGAACCTGAAACATATACTCAAACCCAGGCTAGACGAGGCTCACCCACCCGATACTGATAAATCAGGTTTGATATGCAGTGAGCCTTCGACATAACATGATACTATCTAACACTCACAGCGATGTCACGCCCGTCGTCCTCTCACAGCCTGTGCCTGTTGCTATAGATCGCATGGGCCAAATGTCACATAATAGGAATCATGTTAACTTTAGATTTAACACGATTTAATGTTTGTCTACCATTACCCGCGTTATTTCGAGAGCCACTGTACTCATCTAACGTCTGACGCGGGAGAGATGGTCAGACGTAAAAGAGAGTCGCTAACTTATCCAAGGTTCCTGATCTTCTGTTTTCATCGTCTGGATCAAAGCAGACCGATGTTTCCGATACCAATAATCACGAAATCCGGGACTGGTGGCATAATATTGCAAGTGACACGTCATGATCACACTGGATTTGATGTTTGACATATATATTTATAGTTAAAATACAGTTAAATATCGTTGATACTGTATCTTACAAATCGCTACAATTTCGAACTCACGATGACGATCATTATCTTTAATATTGTTTATAAAACATTTTGCACTGTATTAATTGTTTAAATGAATAATTACCAATACTTGTGTTGTAAATAGACACTTTTTGTCGTACCGATCATCATTTCTAATATTGTATATAAAACATGTTTTACTGTATTGTTTATATGAGTAATTACCAATACTTGTATTTTAAATAGACACTTTTTGTCGTACTGAATAGGTTTGTATGTATTTTCAGACTCATGTCGCCGCGATAATGGACGAAGCGGTCGGCAGGTATTTCCCTCTGACGTCACGCATCATGGCGGCCTGATATGGGCGAGGACGAGGCTGCCGAGTGCAGGGTGCCGACAGGAAGCTGTGTGTTGAGAAGTCTCGGCATCGACTGCCCGTACCGCCGCCTTACCAAGCAGGAGTTTCGCCAACCCCGGGCACTGGCCGCCGCTTACCACGTGCTGCTCTCACAGGCCGACACAGACGATAAATTCAAATATTTCGAGGCGGAGGTGATAAAGGATGTTCTGAAGACCGCCAGGCTGCAGCACGAGCAGGTCATGGAGCGGCCGGACACGTCCAGGCGACCCGAACATCCGCAGGACGTGACGTCATATCGACATCTGGCGCGCATGCGTCGTCATTCATCGGCCGACTCGCCGGCTGACCTTCACCGGAAGCTGCCGCCGGAGGTGAACTCTCGCGGCGTCAGCCCTCCCCGACCTCCGCGCCGAGAACGCACGAGAGTTCGCAGCCCTCCGCGGGTGCTCATCAACAGTAATGCGCGGAATGTCCGCCGCCACTCGATGGAGCCACTGTCGAGCAGCGCCACGCCTCTGTTCCAGCACGCGGGCGGTAAAGTGCCGCGTCACGCGAACATCCGGGCCACCAGCGCGTCACCCAGCAAGATGGGGCAGCTGACGATCGACACGTCCTACTACCAGGAGACGCCGAAAAATATGAAGCTAGCGCCCCCTGGCGACATGCTGCTGCAGATCGCTCCTAACGCTCGTCAGCAGCTACAGAGGGCACGCGACGGAGGTCAGGCGTCCTTGCAGGGTTCAGGTGTCCCTGTGAAGGTGACCTCGGCTGAACCCGCCGAGGAGGTGATCAGAAGGGAGGAAGGTCACAGCGTTCGCTGCACGCCACGGACGAGACGCAGGACGAGGCTGGAGGAAATCATCAAGGAAATCAGAGACTTCGATTCGAGCGACAGCGAACTGGAGGGATTCGGTGATCAGAGGTCACACAGAGGTCACCGACAAAGTCAGGCGGACGAGCAGAACTTCCACATACAACAGAGTAAGGCGTGGGCGGATGTGGGCAAACTGTCGGGTAGTGGCAGTCGTCCTGATAGCCCGACAGTGATGGATATAACCGAGACGGGCTCGCTGATTAAAGGGTTCACAAGGTCACCTCTATTTCCGCGGCGGGGTTTTATGACTGATGCGCGGAGAAACTCGCTGGATGTGATGCACAATTCCGCTCACCAGCAGCAGGACCACCATCAGGGGATGCTGGACAGGATACACGGCCATTTGAACAGATCAATGGAGAACCTGTGCCACCAGCCGGACATCATCAGCGTGTGCCGGCCGCAGCACGGTGTCCAGGTGAGGACCGCCGAGGGGGCGGACGGCGGGGGAAGTGACGTCACGCCGGGCACGTTCCGGCACTCGGCGAGGTCGGCGTTCCGGCCGGTGCGGATGACCCCGCGGGCGGATTCACCGACCCCTCCACCCATCCCGCCGCCCCCTCAGATGCACGACATGATGTCCTCTGCTGCCGGGGAGGAGGAGGAGGAGGAGGAGGAAGTGGTCCAGTTCCGCCGCTCCGTCTCCGAGCGCGTGCAGGACTTTGAGAAGTTTCACCGGCGTTTCTCGCTGAATCTCCCGCGCGAGACGAGCCTCGGAATGAGATCGGAGGGCCGACACGTGACCAGGCGGGGAGAGGACACGGACATACCACGTCATCTACACATCTCCACCAGACAGGGCGCGGCCTCCAACAAACAGCGCCCGACTATCAGAATGGGCACCGCCGTCCTCCCTCCAGAGGTCGCCAGGAGGCGTGGGAATACACCGGAGGTCGTCAGAGGTAGTAACGAAAGAACACCGGAAGTTGTCAGACGTCGGGACAGAACTCCGGAAGTTATCGTAAGTCACGAAAGAACACCAGAAGTGGTCAGACGTCGAGAAAGAACACCGGAAGTTACTACACGTCACGAGAGGACACCGGATGTACCGAGAAGAAGAGACAAGGAAAACGTGACCCCTGGAACACAGCACACAGATGCGAGAAGGGTCAGGGTTCTCTCAGAGGGCGAAGGGTTCGCCGAGAGAGTAGCACACGGCCCGGTGTCCGCTAGATCTAAGCCGTGCGCCCCCGCCACAGAGAACCCAGTACCCGTGCGCGTGGTGAACAACACGGCGCCTAGACCACCGCACGACAGGCGATTATCTGACGGCTTCCTGCTGGAGGAGGCGAGAAAACAGAGGAGACCGCCGGCAACGCGGCTCGACACGATGCTGGAGAAGCTGAGAGACTCGCCCGCCAAGCAGCGAGAACCAGAGAAGGAGGTGGCGAGGGAGAGTCGCCTGGCGAGGATGATTCAGGCGAGGGAGCTGGCTGAGGGTAAAACAGAGCCAGAGAAGAGCCCTGAGCAGATGGAGGCGGTGGTGGAGCATGACACCGTCCTCTCCCGCCTGGTGACGTCCATAGACGGCAAGGATAAGGCAAAGACGGAGGCGAGCAGCCGGAAAGCCAAGCGGGCAGAGCAGAAAGCCAAGCTGAGGGAGGAGAAGCACAAGCACAGGAAGTTAGATAAACCGGTGAAGGTGAAGGTCGCTCATCACTCGCCCTACCCGGAGCAGCGGAGGAGCTCGCGCATGCGCCTTGTACCGTGGTCCGCCTCCTACCACCGGGGCAGTGTCCCCTGGGAGGTGGTCCCCAGCTTCCAGGTGCATCTCCCCCACCAGACCCCCGTCATCACTCACACCCACCAGGAGTCGCCGGTGATCGGTCGAGCGGAAGTGACGTCACACCGACCGGAAGTGCGCGAGTGCCGGGAGCTGATGCCGGTGCGCTGGGACGAGAATCTCCTGTACCAGGAGCCGTCCTCCGAGTACACGTACCAGCACGTGCTCGGGCTGGCCGCCCCGGACCCGCACTACCTCGCCCCGGGCGTGGAGAGGGCGGGAGTCTCCGGCTCCCTGCCCGATCTCACACCGCCTCCCCTGCAGCGCTGCCGCTCCTCCGTCCTCTCGCCGCCCGAGGGTGACCACGCCGACCTTCAGACGCCCCTGAGTGAGCTCGACGAGGCGGAGAACATGTCGAGCCCGAGCCCCGTGCGCCAGAGCCGCCGCATCCTCAGCTACGAGGATCTGAGGGAGGACCTGCCCGTCGTGCCGCGCGTCGACTGGTCTGACGAGCTGCTGAAGCTCACCTCCCCGCCGGACGAGTGCCAGGTGAGGCCGAGAACCGCCGACAGCGTCCCGCTCATCGAGAGGCAATCCCCGCGCGATTTCCTCCTCGGTGACGTCACGAAAATCCCCGTCCAGCGCGTGGACTGGACGGAAGATCTCCTCCAACTTTCGTCGCCGCCGGGCGTCTGTCTGCTGAACACTTCCGGTGCAAACTACTTCAAACCTATCGTCGATACGGCGTCCTATCTGGACGACTTTTTATTCGGCGACATCGGCCAGAGCTTACCGCCTCAGCACGTTAACTGGTGCGACGACCTGGTCGGCGACCTCGATCTGACGTGCGACCTCGCAAACGGGCCCACGCTCGAATACGAACCAGCTAAAATAGAACGGCCGAGCACGCAGGAGTTTCCCACCTTCGACGAAGACACGAAGGAGATATCGATACAGCCGGTGGACTGGACGCACAACGTGCTTTACAAACCGCAGCCAGCCGATGAGGAGCAGCCGTACAGTCTCTATGACAACGCCAGTCTGCGCTATACTACCAGGCCGGAGAGGAGCAGCGACTACCACATGCAGTATGTCGCCGATGTGCTGGCGGACGAGAGCGCAGACATGTCGTCGAGCAGCGCATCACTGGAGCAGCACACCGACTACTCCCTGCAGTACGTCACGGACATGCTGGCGGAGAGACGCGGCGAGCACTACGACAAGCTCGCGGCGTACACCAACGGACTCGAGGACAAGCTCACACAGATCGTACAGGAACAGTACGACAACGTTCTCTCGGATGACGTCATCGGGGGGCACGAATACGAGCTGTTCCCGTCGATAAACCGAACACCGCAGCGCGACGATACATCGATACCGCGTCCGCAGAAACACACCAGCGACTTTTTCGATCAGTACAAACTGTTTCCTACCGGCGAAGCGCCCCCTGTCGGTGAGCTGAGCGTCGTCAGTAAGAGCAGCCGTGAATCGGTGGTGGACGAGGCGTTTCTGGAGACAGGCGGAGACATGTCGCTCTTCAGTCGCGAAGAGGAGGCGGGGCGCAACGGTTTACAACCCTCTGCGCATGCTCCGGCGGGACAGGGCAGTCTGCAGCCAATCACCGGCGGTGTAGACTGGAACACTAACGCCCTCTATGTGGCGTCCCCGCCCGCGGATTACTGTGATGTTAGTTATACTACTACTGCTAATACTATCACTACTACCCATGGTGATATCATACACATTCCTCTGCACACGGGCACATATCAGTCGGATGCTGTAAATGATGGAACGTATGGCGGAAGCGTCAGCGGGGAATTAGATCACATTAGTGAGTTTGATTTAAGTGAAAGTGTTCATCCAATCATAGACGATGCCGCCATTCCTAGCCGGAGCATGTTCTCAACGTCATCCAAGGACAGATACATGAGACGAAGGTCGGATAGCAGCGTTCTACGTTCTCCTTGTCCAGGCTCAAGGTCACTTTCAAATGTCACCGAGTCGTCGGCTAGCGGCGCTTCCGGTCATCATGTGCGAAGGTCATACGAGTCCGGGGAGCCGAAGATATATCCGGGACGCTCGAGGTCACGTGACAGCAGTCACGAGTTTGAAGGTCAGAGTTCAGGAAGCAGCCGCAGTGCGGAGAGCCAGAGTTGGTTCAGCTGCAGTGGCTCCTCCTCATCCTCGTGCGATGAGGAGGCGGAGAGGAGCGATTCCCCTCTGCCGTCCACCCCCTCCACCGGCGGCTCTCACCGGCCGGGCAGACCGAGGGGAGGCGGCTACAACTGGGACACGTCCCGGGACGCCTCCTGCTCCTCCCTGGACTCCTCCGACTACAGCTACCCCCTGGCGAGGCACACCCAGCCCGGGGCGGCCCGCAGCAGGGAGAGGAGGCGGAGGGGCGGGCAGAGGGCGAGCCGGGGAGAGGACAGGCACAGGGCAGCAGGGAGAGGCAGGCAGGAGAAGGGGCGGTCCAGAGACAGAAAGACGGAGGAGATATGTGAGAAAGAGCGACACAGAGACAGGAGGACCGAGGAGATTTGTGAGAGGGAAGTGATGATGGGACCGCGACTGGTCGTCGCCTCCCAGCTGCAGGCGGATGACATACACAGCGTGGGAGGTCGGGTTGGTCGAATCCCCGATCTCTTGGACACATGCAGCAAACCCCCTCCTCCGAGACATGAAACCAGCACGAGCTCGTCATCATCATCATCATCTCCGTGTGACTACCCAGGGGGCCCCTCCGCATCCGGCGCGTCCGTAAATTACGCATGCGCAGCCTCGACTTCCGGTACATCTGACGACTACCCCGCGGAACAGAACAGAGAAGTGAACTCCCACCTGGATATACTACTGCGCGATATCAACACACTGGACAGGAATATGCCGGCTTCGGGTGCTTCCGCTGACGGCCACCAGGAGGCAGCACGTGTACGGGGAACGCGGGAGTCTCAATGTCAAAGTTCGCCGCGTATGAACGGCAGACACGATGGTGTCGTGGGCTACGTGTTTGACGTAGATACGACGTCGCGCGAACGTCTTCATCGCGAAATAATAACCGCATCGAGGCGCATGGTGAACGAGACGATAAATCTGATATCATCTTTCGATCAGGAGATATCGCAATTATCGCCCTGTGATTCGGGTTTTGGATCTCTGAGATCGATCCGGGGTTCATCTGAAGCCAAGAAACCAAACAACACAGCGACGAACACGTTAACCCCATTAACCGAAACCACCTTGCAGAAACCCGAACTGCGAGGGCAGGGATGTGATACTTACCGTGATATAAACAGGTTAAATGGCAGCTCTGGCTGTCAGGGAGCAATAGGTCAGCGGGATAAATCATTACGGCTGACCACACGTGATAAATCTCGGCCTGGCCCGGGGGAAGGGTGTGTGTATGACAGGGACGCGGGTCAGGGGAACGACTGGCATGCCGGTAGAGATAACAGTTACCGGCTACCTGATATTTTAGACGCGGCCCTGAGCGGGGGAGATGTAACGGATAACAAGCCCGGTGCGCGGCGGGCAGATCGAGGTGAGATACACAGAGCTGGCTCTCTCTCGCCCCGGCAGGGAAATCAGCGCCACAGATTTGCGGGCGTAAACACACAGTCTTCCCACCCTCACCACCACCACCGCAGTAGTGCGTCTCACACCAAAAATAACCACCCCCCGCAACAGGAGCCGGTACACGCTTCGCGGCGGGTGGAGGGGGGCAGGCGGGCAGACGCCCTGGCTCACCGGGCGACACCTCGCTATCAGACTCAGCCGAACTCGGCTTCCCCTTGTAAAAACACCGCGGCGGCGTGCGCCAAAAATACCCTCCTCGCTTGCCAGGCGAAGCAATCAGTGGCCGACAGGAGGAGACTGAGCCGCGGCCAACACCGGGGAAATAATATCAAATTATACAGCGTCGATTACCCGCGGGCTGCGAGCGAGGCTTGCTCAACTCAGTCTGAGTCGTTCTGGCAAGCGGGAGAGGCGTATGACTCAAGTGCGGAAAAACTGCTCAGACAACATCATCATCATCATCCGCCGAGGTCTGAGTCATTCTATTCTTCTGCGTGCTCAGCGGTGTACGCGGGCAGCAGCTGCAGTGATTACGACTCAGAAAATAGCTGCTCGTCATTGAGGCGGCGGGCAGAGGACACCGCCTGTCATAACTGCGACTCACCGACGAGCGAGAGTGGGTGGAGAATCGGTAAAAACTCGGCACATTCAGGAGAAAACAATTCGGGGAGTGATGCGGCGTTGCGCGTGAGGGTTAACACCAGTAGCAGGCGGTTTGTGAAGGCAGACAACAGGCGAGGCTCGTCACCGGAGCAGCAGCAACATCGCAGGCGAAAACAAGGTGAAAAAACAAAACGCGAACACAAGAGAGACATTTGTAAGTACTACCAGAATATAGTGTGTACTGTGAATTGAATCGATACTTACCAGTATTGCCGTGTATGTAAAACAAGAACTGTTTGAATGTTTGGGAAATTGTGAGATAGTATTTATTGAAATGTTCACCGGTGTAAATATTTGTTTGATATTTTCAATCTTTCTTTGAATTACTGATGCCGTTTTGTTTGATTATATTCATAAGATGTGCCCTTAACATCAAAATAGACGGTAGATATCTATTATATTTGCAGAGAGAGGTGAACTCGTTCAACTGAGATCATGCCTGTAATAACAGAAGCGAAAGTCGACGTCACAAACAATCAACAACCAAACAAAGATGGCCGCCCTCACAGCCGCATCCGGCGTCTCTCGTGGGCGGAGCTTCCTGGTCTGAAACCACGTGATACTTCCGGCGTTACTCACACGCCACCTGGTGGTGGATTATTCAGATCTGAATCACTAAATCCTGGATACGCGTCCGAGCAGAGAGCACAGGGATATAATACTACTATGTCACAGTCCACTACTTCATTCTCCTCCCAGCAGAGGTTCGTCACGGAGCGCCGATTCTCCGTCTCCTCCATGGATTCGGTACCTTACAACACCGCCAGGCGTCGCTCGTCCATCACCAGCATAGAGCTGCCCCCTGGCTGGAACCGCGGCACGAGAGCACCGTCCGAACCGCCGAGGATGTACACGAGCGGGACGGTCCTATCCCCCCAGCAGCAGGAGCAGCAGCCGGCCCGGTCCGCCACACAGGAGAGCAAGGCGCGGAGACACTCGGACACCACGGGCCCCATCAGCTCCGACTTCTCCAACTTTAAGAGTAAGATGGGGAGGAGATACCGCAGCCCGAGCGTGGGGGCGCGGCCGCAGGAGCGGGGCAGGACGCGGGAGCGCCGCACCAGCAAGTCCGGCACCCCGGGTGACGTCATCAGGGAGTTCTCCTGGCCCGACTCGGAGGAGGAGGAAATGTCATCTGACGTCAGCCAGGACAGCGACGCCGAATATCCGCGGTCACGTGATCAATCCGAGTCGCGTGACCAGAGACCGCGCCGCCGCCACTCTGAGATAAACATCCCGCGGCTGTCGGGAGGAGGTGGCGCCACTGACGCGGAGATGACCCCCGGCTCGTGGGTTCCGGTCTCGGGCCGGCGTTTCTCCCTCAGCACCCCCGGGGGAGCACTCCACCGCCCCCAGCCGCTGATGGGCACGCAGGTCCGCCGCCTCTCCCTCTCCGGACAGAGCCCCGGCGACTTCTCCTCCCAGCCCCTGCACGTCAGCGTCCCTAACAACGGCGGCGCTCAGATGTTACCATGGCAACCGCAACCCTTCTCGGTGACCCCGGTTGACCCGAGCCTGCCTCCCGCGGAGAGCAACTCGCTGACGATCGGGCGGACGGCGACAAACCCCGGACTGGGGATTTCCTCTAACCAGCAGATCGCCATGCTGGGGAGAAACACGCCACAGGGCACAGAGTTCGCGCTGTGGACACTAGGGGGCGGGGGTAATGTCAATCCGGCCAACATGATGCAGGGGATGCAGGGAATGAGTGGGATATTCAACCAGGCGCAGCAGAACGTCTATCATAGTCATTCAGGCAACTCTCAACACGGCTTCAATAACCAGCCCGGATTCAATAACCAGCCAGGATTCAATAACCAGCCCGGATTCAATAACCAGTCCGGATTCAATAACCAGTCCGGATTCAATAACCAGTCCGGATTCAATAACCAACAAGGATTCAATAACCAACAAGGATTCAATAACCAACAAGGATTCAACAACCAACAAGGATTCAACAACCAACCAGGATTCAACAACCAACAAGGATTCAACAACCAACAAGGATTCAACAATCAACCCGGGTTCAATACTCATAGCAGTTCACAGTATGCAGGAGCAGGTTCAAACTCTCAGAACTCCTACCAAGGTATGCCGAATCAACAAAACTTCCATCCGAACATGGGGAATCAGGCCGGTAGAGGGCAGTATGGCATGTCAGCGACACCTGGGGGTGGGGGCCAGCATTACCCTGACAACTACCACAACTGGCAACCAGGTTACCAACAAACAGAGAACACCCAGTTTGTGTCCCGCAGTCCTTTTAACTCTGACTTTCAGTACCATGGTTACCAATATGGCGGTCCCAGGGAGAGACATCATCCGCCTTGGAGACCAGGAATGGCGGGAAATAGCCAGGAGCAGACGACAGGATCAGGAATGGCGGGAAATAGCCAGGAGCAGATGACAGGGTCCGGAATGGCGGGACATAGCCAGGAGCAGATGACAGGGTCCGGAATGGCGGGA
>JAXGGS010593245.1:10053-22593 GCA_035585475.1 Armandia brevis | reverse complement strand
ATAGCCAGGAGCAGATGACAGGGTCCGGAATGGCGGGACATAGCCAGGAGCAGATGACAGGGTCCGGAATGGCGGGAAATACCCAGGAGCAGGTGACAGGATCAGGAATGGCGGGAAAGGAGCAAGTGCAAATGAAAGCATCAGTCAATACAAGCCCATCGAAATGTCTTGAAAATCAGGGCAACCAATCTTCAGAAGAAAATAGGAACAAATTCAATTCAATGCCAAAATCTGACGAGCAGACAGCACCATATGTTGAAAATGTTGGGAATGTGTCTGAAACTACAAGTTCGCAAGGAGAACATGAACCAGAGGATTTACATCACAATGACATCTCTGCCATTAATAAGATGGCGTCTTTCCAAGGCGAGCAGGTGTGTGCAGACGGGACCCTTCACCAAAGCGATAAATCATGTGATAAAATCGTTAAAAACATGGCAGCTGGCCCAGGTGCGCTTGTTACAAAAACAAGCAACACGCCAGACGCTGCTCCAAGTAATGGAGGGGGGAAATGCCAGCCAGATTCACCAGGGGAAAAACAGCGAAGAGCCAGTAAACCAAGCCAGACAGGCGATAAAAAGAGAGAGAGAAAGCCAATGCTCAGACAGGCGTCTGTGGATGAATGCCACGAGGAGGAGACAGTGACCTTCGAGGAGACAGTCACATGTGAATCAGACGAGGCCGGCAGACCTGGCCCGCGACGCGCCAGTGCCATAGAGGAAGAGAAAATCAAAGTGAGACGAAAGCCAAAAACCAAAGTGGAGGTCTGGGAGTCGGACAGCGATATAGACGTTGCCATTCCAAACGTCAAGGACCTGGCAAGCTGCTTTGAGAAAAACTTCACTAAAATGACCAAGATCGCCGCCCAAAAAGACGCCGAATTCATAGAAAACGCCAGAGTTCGAGCGAGTAAACCGAAACAAAAGAAACTGCGCGTTATAGCCACCACATCCTCATCAGAGGACTCTGATAGCGGAGTCAGTGGTGACGCCATCGATGCTGACGTCAGCACTTTATCAGATGACATTAGGGTGAGACGTCACAAGAAGGAACGTGTTAGGGTGAGGACGGGGTGCATGGCCACAGATCCGATGACGGACACTGATGATGACGAAGAGGAGGAAGAGGAGGATGAAGAAGACTGGATTAGAGAAAATACCGCCACACAAAGTGAGAAGCCTGTAAGACTTAGAGCTATCTTAGGCGGTCTATCCATGGAGGAGATCAAATATGACAAGCTAACAATGTCTTATGATGTATCTATAGAGAGTCAAGACAATCACAATTAGTGAACATATGAGTCATTGAAAGTAATCGATGGCTTATATAATTTATGTAAATATTGTATCATACTATTTATTTCTAGATTTTGCACGTTTACCAAATGCGCAGGTTGCATTGATTAATCCACTATAGGTAACGTTCAGAGTCACATTGCATCATGATAGCGTGTTTTATTGAGTTACATGTAGATTTAAATTGTGCCTCTAATTACCAATTCGTATTATTTCTTAATTTGATTGCCTTTTTCAGCTGATATTTAGACTTAACCCTGAGTTATTATGTAATTTGCATTTGTCTATAATTTTCGTTGAATTGATCCCGTGCAACTTGATTCTAACAATCTCATTATGTTTAGCAAAATACACGATATGAAAACAGAATAAAAATATAATAACATGAAATTAAACGTTATTTAAATCTGCTTTTCGCTTACATAGTATGCTGAATGCCATTTCGTATATTGACTGAACTTTAGAAAGTAATATGAGAAAGCATTTTTCGAATTTTAACAAAATCAAATGAAATCAAGTCAGATTAAACAATAAGTAATATCCTATTTTTAAAAATGAATCAGAATAGGGGATATGTATTGATATAGACCCGTACATGTGAATCCAATATAGCAAAAATATATCAAATATTTGTATGTGTTCGAATGTGGAATCATGCAATTTCAAACATATGATCACTGTAAAATAGCATGGCGGTGGTAGAACACAAATTCCTTCCGTACTATTTCTCTTGCATTTGTTTACTGGGAGGAGCAGGTTTGATGCTTTATCCTTTGATTTACTTGAGGTAACTACAGCGTGTCTTCTTATAACATAACAAGATGCTTATATAGAACAAACATTATTGCTGAACAAATATTGTTAAACTTTCAAATAATGTATTGTTCTTGCAGCCTTAATGAATCATTCACTAAGAAATTTCAAGAAAACATATACATAGTGAACTTTGAAGCTCTCGCGAAACAGATGACATTGTATCTATTACTTGTTTTGAATACCTCTTATTTCAATATATCATAACATTTCGTTATCATCATGGAATATCGTTCCCTAATCACATTAAATACACTAAACGCTGATTTTTTACTCTTGTCCCTGATAATGTATATCATTCCGACAGCATTGCCAAAATATGTGCAGTTTGATAACTGTTCCTTAGTTTGCAGTTGAGTCAGAATACAGGGAGAAATGGCGATTCAACACAGTCAACACAAATCCCATCTGTACAAAAAAGGATGAAATACAAAAGCAACACGCAAACCTTGCCTAAAAGCTCTAAACTTCTGATCTCAGGTATGCATTACAAAAGAAACGTCTGCCAATATCTAACAAAAATCTGCATCATACCTATCATGTAATTGGATTGTCGGACCATCAGTTATATTACATGTTGCTAGACATGCAGTGATGACTTCGCTTCTTGCACTGTGTAGCTGCTGCAATGTAACGGATATTCGTTAGTACAATGTAACTTGTGATCAATGGCCAGCCATCCTATTATCTTTATAAATGTTATCCTAGCGTTAGCACTAAACATCAACCATCGATTTATGCTATATTTCTATTGTGATATCGTTATAGGCGAGGGTATAGAAAGTATCAGTCTGTTTCAGTATTATAGACCACTCGTGCATTGATGTTAATATTTATGATTTGTATTATGCTAAGCATCATATGATCTGATATCGGGTAAGAAGCATCCGGTTCGGGATAAATATCTGACAGCGTCATCCTCGTGGGATCAGCGTCATAGACCAATATGTTCGCGATTGGTTGATTTCAAACGGTCGCAATGCTACACGCGGGGGTGGGCAAGTGCAAAAACATCCGAGGACTCATCACCGTGGATACAGGTTTATCTTAATTTATTCTAAAATCGGTCCTTTGACATGTATTTAGTCAAATATTAGGAAGACAGGTTTCTGCAGGTTTCTGCAATATTTGTTATGCTCTGTTTTGAATAGTATGTTGATTTGGATTTGGAATTAAAGGTGGATCTGAGATATACCCATGTTATTGTTGCTGTTGTCACAAAGGGCAGGGGTGACCTCACAGAGAAGCAGTGGGTAACGAGGTTTTTTATCAAGACAAGTGATACAGGTTTACACAACACATTTAATCAGTATGCGGTGGCAGGAGCTAAAATAGTAAGTTCATGTTATTATGTTCTGAACAATTCAGAAATTTGATCGTGACGACAAATAGCTATACGTGTTTGGAACCATGGTTGCCAATGCCTCCATAATTCAGGGTACATTTTCCGGCCTCACATTCTGCAACCTCATTTAAAATAGGTCATAAGTAGTGCTGACTTATTACTATACTGCCAATAGCGATGAGCAATCGATGCCATTACAACAAGAATTGCATGTTCTGTGGCTAGATTTAAAAAAAAAATTGTCACGAAGAACTGCAATGTTTTCACAATTTCTCAATTTAAAAATCTATTTTTGTTATTACTTTATAGTTTAAGCATATAATTTCGAAATTATGTGTTAAAATTATGTGTTGATATATAATGTATTTAACTGTTTAGGAATTCGTTGGAAACTCTGATAGCGATACACCGAAAGCAAACATATTTCAGCCTCCGTTGGTCACACGATTTGTACGTCTGTGCATCTTGTCTTATCAAAATCATCCGACTTTGAGATGGGAGCTTTATGGATACAGGCGAGAAAATAAATGAATAAATTGTGCTCGTCGTTGCTCTGCTTGATACGAATTTATGTATGCATAATTTATGCTGGGGCAAATAAAGTATATAAAGAGTGTGCACTTGTTGTTATTTAAGCTTTACTGGTATATGTACGTTATGCCCAACGTATCACCATTTTTATATCTTGCTTGCTTCATGTTTCATAAACCCGGTTGACAAGTTTTGCGTGTATGAATAAATTCGCAAATACATACATGTGTACGCGAAGAGTGATATTTCATGATAATATTGACTTGAAATCAGCTAATATTTTCCAAACACACCACTGATAACTCTGAGCTCAGTGCAGGAATATCAGCTCGGATCAACTTTTCATGCATTCGATATTTTGTCATATCATGTCGGGTCCTATACGGTAACAATTGGAGCCATGTTTGGTATGTTTGCCGTATAGCCTTATCATTACAGCAGACTGAACACATTACATGTTTAAATAGAGATTAATCGGCTACTGATTGAATCAAGTTGAATATCAATGAAAATGACATTTAAGTTATCAGTGAATCGATTCATGAATAACACATATATGACTTACAGTAAAGTGAAATATGTAAATGTAAATATTAAATAAATTTTCATATACATTCATATATACTACCTTATATGTAATTAAACATTTATAATGACTTATCTGTTCATCATAGCAGATTATATATGAATTATGTTATATAAGGGTTATGACCAAATTGTCTCTTGTAACGCTCTGCGGCTTTATAAATGAGATGACAGACATACGTCGATCCACATTACGGATTTTACCCTATTCCAAATATTAAGCTTCCAAATGTCTTCAAATTGTTGTATTTAGTATCTGCTCCGTGTCTCACTTTTGTAGTTAACCAACATTTGAAAATCATCTGCAAGACCAAAAGAAGTCACACATGTGTAATTCATTTTGACTAAGCGAAGTCCATCCATGCATATTCCTTATATATCAAACCAAGTATACTACTAATATACCTATCTAGTATGTATAATTCCGTCATCTGTCAGGATTCCCGGGGGCCTATAACGTTGCCTGAACATAGTGAATAAATCCCAAATTCAAAACTATTATCACGAGTTTGAATCACATCATTGGGAGACATCATGAGTTTGATTATACGAGAGGAATATAATGAAATGCACATGCATGCAGGGTAGCATAATAGATTTGATCATGAAAATTAATGAATCCGAAAAACTTGACACTGCTGATTAAACGTACGAAACTGAATTGCAGACGTTTTTCATATTTCACTACACTTATATCCGGAATTCCCCTTCTAGCCCAATGATAATAGATGATACCTAAATATTGAGCATCCGAAATGAATATAAAGTATGAAAGTTTATTGCCTATATCATAGACATTACATCGAATTTATTAACATAAAGGGATGACTGCGTATCTAAATTTATTTGCCCCTTTATACCCAGGATGAGATGTGCATGCTGCGCCATTAAACCTGGTAATACAATTCACTCATACATTCTATCTGTTATTACATGTCCATCAAATTAAAATCTAATTCAGCTATAAATTCATACTTTTCATGTTAGCTGATCATGTGATAGTATCATCCCTACTGTATAAGGTCATATTCGAAGTTTATATCCGTGAAGCTCAGCGATTAATTTGACCCACGATGAAAAGATAAAAAGAGTGATTCGCGGCCCATACCCTGATAATGAATTAAAGATACATGTGATAAGAGATATCACAATGATATGTGACGAGATAGTAACCTAATGATGCGAAGCCTGCAGGTTCTGCGCGTTAATCACCTTATCTGTTTACATTAGATCGGCGAACTTCAGCTTATCATAAACTTGGTTCACCTGGCTGTTACCTCACTAATAGTTACATCGCTGGGTTGATACCTAATTCATTTTTGAGGGAATCATGGAAATGATGGGAAATATGCTTTCTTGGAGCGCTCTCCAAAATAACAAATCCCCGAAAATTGTGCTCTTTCTATTGGGAATATGGGGAATAAAGACGGTGATTTCACGTGCACGATTAGAACTAGTGACAAAGTTTTACAATAAGAAGAGACGGGATCATCAGCATAGATGTAAGCAGCTATTTACCGACCTGGAAGCTCATATCCAGGCAAATGAGGTATGCATTGGCATTAGAGTATTATAAACTATAGATTTACACGCATTATTTGAATTCTGACAAGCCTGTTTAGAGTATGGGTGATTGATCAGATTGTACTGCGGCAATGTTAGAATTAATCCCTTATGAATATTTTTAAGATTGTCCAATCTGAAGTTGAGGCTGTGACATCACTTCCGTTCAATGAGTTGTTAAGGAAATTACAAGCTGGAGAGTTGCAGCCTTCTCGTGTGCTTCTCGCGTACCAAATAAAGGTGAAACACAGCTGTCCAATACATTCAGTTTGTATCGTGGAAACGTTTATCTGTATGCATGTCTCTGGAGATCAAAACATTTTACAAATTGTGTGTGGAATTATAGCTTTTACATCCACCATATGTAAAAACTATCAATTTGAAAGTAAAAAGTTCAATGCGCAAGATTCATGATTGTCTTCGATTCAATATCCCGATCTGCAGGCATTACACGTTCACCGAGTGACTAATTGCCTGATGCACCCACTGCCCGAAGCGACAGAAATTGCCAGACATCAGGATAACGCCACAGACAGAAATAAACCATTGTTTGGCATCCCTATATCTATAAAAGGTGACCAGGCCATCAAGGTAAGACAATCAGTCTCCTGTCACACAGAGGGAAACTCTATGTTTCCCACGATCTCTTTATAACCGACAATGACAGATGAATACTCGACTCCACCATAAGTGCTAATACTTACAGTAGCCTGCCGGATTCTGAAATATTTTACCGTTTCTTACTTTTTTGATAGAGCTGCGTGCGCATCTCTACGTTGAAGAAATAGCAAGAAAGTTTGTACCATTCATTGTGCTGAGGATAAGTAATTCAGCACAATGATTTTGATACACCATATTTATGACCTCATACCTATGTCACCAGGCCTGACATTAGGTTAAGAAATGTGCCGAAAGATCCAAACTAAAAAAATTCTAATGCTACGGTATAGGATTGTTTCCATACCGAAGGACTTTGACCTTGCCCTTGACTGCCCATAAGAATGAGTAAGTCTTATGTTGGAGTCGAGTATTGAGTGTCTTGATAATAATATATTCGATAGAATCAAATCTAGATATGTAATCAATAATTTGCGTTACCAGGGTTACAGCTGCACTCTCGGATGCGCAGCTCTTATAGGTGACATCTGTGAGGCCGACTCTCTTCTTATTGAGGTTTGAATATAAATAATAAAAGTGAAAGCAAATGCCGCTAGTATTAATGTACATGTTAATACAGATGTTGTAATCCAGTGACTTGACCTTGCAGTACCTGAAAGAACAAGGAGCTGTACCCTTCGTGGTTACCAACGTACCACAACTTTGTCTCACGTGAGAACATAATCATCAATAACAGTGGACTCTTTATTTAACCCTTCTTGCTATCTACATATTACAGTGGACACTTTATTTAACCCTGCTAGCTATCTACATATTAGAGTAGACTCTTTGCTTATACCTGCTAGCAATCTATATATTCGAGTAAACTCTTTATTTAACCCTGCTAGCTATCTACATAATAAGGTGTTTCTGCTGTTCGCGATAGAAAAAGTGGATCTGCGGTAACATGTTTTTTCCTTGTTATGATCTTCTCAGGTACCGCACAGATAATCCGATTTTTGGACAAACCTCAAATCCTCTTGATCTCTGCAGGACTCCCGGAGGCTCTTCTGGTAAATTAATACTCGTGAATTCAACTTGTGTCATTCATGTCTGAAAAACGATGTTGAGCTTGCCTTGCAGCACAGACTGAATATGCTCATGAATAATCATGTTAATTACATTGAAATCTTAATAATGCTTGGCGATATTTTATTCTACAGGTGGTGAAGCTGCACTAATTGCTGGGGGAGGATCTGTGCTCGGTATAGGAACAGACATAGCGGGGTCGCTCCGAGCGCCAGCACATTTCACAGGTTTGTGCACAATAAAACCAACAGCGGAGCGACTCTGTTTCAAGGACGCGGCTCATTCCCACGAGCAGTCAGGACAGAACAGATGTAAGTAAACTGCTCTTATCATCCGTATTACGTAGTACAGATATACAAAGCTAATTGTGAAAGGGATTATTTCACAGTCTTCACTGTGTTTAACGCGGGGCAATGGCCATCGGAGTGTGAACACGACAATTCTAGATATCTAAAGTGTTTTGAGCTGTATGTTGTATACATTTGGTGAAATTTGTAGTGCTTACGGCTTTCGGTCCTATGGGACGTGACGTGGACACAGTAGTGGAAGCGATGAGAATCTTGTACGACCGGGAAATATTTAAGAAAGACATGGCCGCCGTCCCTCTTACCTTTCAGGACGATGTGAGTAGTTAAGGGATGCATGTCGTGATCAGCGATAGTGTAAATCATGTGCGAATTTCACAATCTAGGGGGCATGGCCATGGTGAAACACTGAATAGAACAGATTTACAAGAATACATCAAGACAAATAATGAAATATGTCACAGGCGTCATACCCTCCTTAGTGAATGCATGAGTGCATACTGCCATGTGTGTCATTCATTAGATAATTGCCAAACCCTGTATTTTAAAGTCACCGTGTGTTTGTACAACCCCTGTGGCTGTTTTACACGGACTTTGCGGTGTAGTATTTATACTGGGTTGTTCCGAGATATCAATTAGCACAGAGCACCAATAGCGTAGTGATACAAGCACCAATAGTGGAAGAATCAATGACGCAGGTATATATAGTATCACTGTTTAGAAGTATGTAACTGAATTATCATCACTAATTATGTATATTGCAGGTTTATACCGACAGGCGTCCACTAAGAGTTGGTGTGTTTTACAACGATGAGTTGTTTCCGGTGACGCCAGCTTGCAGAAGAGCTGTACACGTGGCTAAAAATATGTTTCGCAGACTCGGTCATCAGGTACAACAGTGATTTTACTAGCGGGAAAAACGAAGCATCGTATTATTAGTGGTGTCGAAGGGGAAAGGGGAAGGGGATGGATCAAATATTGTCTAATAGTCAAGAGGAAAGTTTTTGATTTATTTGCACATGCAATTGTAAACTATAGTCTCAAAATTTCCAAAAAATTGTTTTCCGGAGCCCATTGATATCATACACTTCGTTTTTAGTTGAAGAATACAAGCAAAATACACTGCATTAAGTGGATTGTAGGTATTTGTTGTTTCCTCCAAAAGGTTGTTGATTGGCAGATACCAAACGTTAAAGAAGGAAGAAGAGTTGCAATGCAAGACGTGATGGCGGACAATATTGATAGTTGTAAATCACTACTGTGAGTTGTGCAAGGGTCGGTCATGTGATCTTAAATCATGCTGAATTCGATACACACTACAACCACTACTGATTCAGATATGGGGACATTGATTCTGGTAGCGTTGGTGGCATGATGGAATTCTCTTATGGACCAGATTCGTTATGGAGAAGATTGCTGACTGTTGGATTTGGTCTCTGGGTAACATCATCAAATATGTCTAATTCAAACATTCATGGAATCGCCAGTTGTCTATGAATGGATCTTGTCATTATAATGCATAATAATCATATTTTACAAGCAGAATACATCAGAACATGCTATGCAATCCTTCCTGAATTTCAGAATAAGCATCACTCAGAGTTTATGGCAATTACTTACTCTGCCAGGTTAGCCTGAAGATACTACTTAACACCTTCCACAGTCTGACCTCAGCTTTGGTATCTTAAAGGTGACAAATAACGGCTTGTTTTATCATTGTTTCCAGAGGGATATCTGACTACTGGGAGTCCGGAGCTAGAGCAAATGTGAGTGCTTTAGAGTTATAGAATTGCTTTTAATTGTTCAGGACTGAATGTTTTGTATGTGGCTACACAGCAAATGTTCCCTTAAACTGAATGTGATTCACGACTCAGCGTTGGAGGAGAGAAGTGGAACGAAGTTTTAGGGAGGCAGAGTTGGACGTGTTTTTGTGCCCAGGATTTCCGTTTGTCGCCCCAGTAAAAGGCCGACAATCGGAGTGGCAGCTGAAATGTAGGCATGCTTTATATCGGCTTCATATGGTGCTTAATTTTGCACATCACATCACAGAAATGAACTTTATATTTGATAGGTGCAGGATCTCACACGTACATCTGGAACGCTTTCGGAGCGCCTGTTGGTGTATTGCCAGTTACCAAGGTAACCGAAGGAGATGTGTCAGAACTCAGGAATTACACGGGAGAAGTACCAGCAGTAATGATAGAGAAAGCTAAGAGGGTGAGCCAGGTGTAATGTCAATGATTCATTAGAAATTGCTGCTCTGCATTCACAAAATACTTTTACGACCCATGCATTTGAATGAACAAAACAATTAATTTGTATCATCTAATATAGGAGATGGAGTCAGGGGTAGGGTTACCTGTGGGCGTTCAGATTGGTGCCATGAAATATGAAGATGAATTGGTGCTTAGAGCCATGAAGGAGTTAGAAGAAAGTCTGATGATGCAGGAAAACAACACCGCCTTCACATGGAAGTGAATTTTATACGTCCCTTTAAGGTTGTTTGTAAAAACATACATCTATTCCACATATGTTCTTTATAACAAACATTGAACCCAAAGTAAATAAGATGAATGAAGATTGAAATGTTCTTACATTTCAGTTCTTATCTTAGAACTGAAGTTCACAATTACATAATGCAATATGCGCACAATTTTTTACTATCAGATATCATATTCATTTTCACATTTATACGAATGGAAAATCATGTGAAGTACGATAAGTGTAATGGCATGAATCAATGTTGAGATGCTAACAATGAATATCGATTAAAGATTCATTTAATCATAACGGAATTTCTTCCTGGTTTGAAATGAGGTTCCGGTCGTTTTGTTTCGCCTGGTGGTTACGGAGGAAGGTTTCGAAATATTTCAGACGATTAATTTCTTAAACTTTTAGAAGCAGCCTACTGTAAAGCTAACGGATAAATGAGCATTTTAGTTTTCCTGATTTCAACTGCAACAGGCTCGGCAACTTTCAAGTACTTTCAAGCATTCTCTACAGCAAACCTGCTGACTCTCACAGGTAATTGTAAACAGTTGGTTGCAGTTACCGGATGATACAAACAGTGGAAATCCCTTTGCACTAATATTTTTATTTGACAACCTAACGCGCAATATGATTTATATTTATACCGTTATGCGGCGGAAAAACTAAATCCGAAAGTCAAAATAAATAGCTTCGAGAATACTAAAATACCAAAAAGTCAACTTTGAAGGCCTGAAAGCGATCGCCTAGTAGGACAGGACATATTTTTTTAATGCGAGAGATTTGCCAACTGGCAGATGCGATCTAAGTATCTTTAATTGACCGACAATGTATAAGGTTAGTTAGGTTAGACAGACCGGGTTTCGATATACTACCCTAAATCCAGACCCAGCTGATCAAGTCAACATTTGAGAAAATGATTATTCCTGATTCTTAAGTTATTGTTATATTTATAAAACGGTAATTGTGTTCACAGAAAAGGTACAATTCTTTTTAAATATTCTGGATATAGGATATATCGATACATTAACACTATGGTGTAAATACGGCCGCACTGCAGGGAAACCTATAGTTTAATGAGGACCCTATAGGCTCACTTTACAATAAAGGATATTTATTCAAATTAGTCCTATGTTTCCATGCGTTGAAAGCACCTACCAGGAATGCAAGGAATTCCCCAGCGAGGTGCTCATACGTCATAGTCATGACCTCGGTTGGGACATCCCTATAGAATATAATGCATCAACAGAAACATACTGAATTAAGGCAGTTGTGCTTGAACTTTGTGATAGATAAAATCTGTGTTTATTAAGTGTAACATGTGTTTCGACTGTTTACAAATTAACAAACAATGTAAGTATGTATTCAAACAATAACTATATAAAGGCAAAGTGTATAGTTTTAAGTGTTTATACCACGCTTATTGACCTGTGCAATTTATCGATGCAAAAATGATTGTATTACTCGGTCAAATCGAAAATGCACTGTGGCTAACTGACTAAGAGCCGACTTAGTGTCACAGATACAGGTGTTAGATGTTAGTATTTACTCCCAGCAGACATAGAGGCTGTCCTCGTGGCCGATATTAGACCTTGTCCGGATCCTAGTCTGTATTTCGAATTGTGACAGAGAAGTCTAGCGATTGTGACTTTGGTGCCAAAAAGGCCGATTGCCGTTCGGTTTAACATCCGCCACTTTGAACTCTCATTTTGGGATAGCGTCACAGGTTTAGGACTTTCCGGCGTATGTCAATAGCATAATTGCAAATATGTATATGTGAAACCTAGCGTTTAAACTTGGATGTGCTTACTAGCCCTTACGAAATTAACCCATGGCCTATATCATTTTTTTTCTTATTCATGATGCACCTCGATGATCACGCATTACTTTTTTTCAGCAATTCTTTCCACCCTGCCATTAATAATTCTCA
>JAXGGS010593245.1:0-10043 GCA_035585475.1 Armandia brevis | reverse complement strand
TTAAGAGAAACTTGAAGCAACAAGAAATTTCTCTCGAGATCCTATTGAAGACAAAGCGTTAATGGTAAATCTACTCTAGAACGATAATAAACATCATAAAATGAATCATATTGTTGCAGTTTTAGCCTATATAACTTGATGTATTTATGAAGCTTATAAAGTGAATAATGGTAGCTTTGGTTAATATAGATGAAGGTTTTAGCATGAGTGCACACTGCAGTTATCAAGTTCATGGAAGTATCGTGTCCATATGTTTCTGTTAGACATAAAACGCTTCTGCAAAGCGATTCTGCTTTAGATAACAACGTTGCACTGAATTCCATCTAGCGTTGTCTGAAGTTTTGCATTGGGCCTCTACTACAAACGACTGAATATATTTTTCTATCTTTAGCAGAATTATGTTATTCACAGGGAGTCTCAAAGGATAATAAAATTCGTAGGTCTCTCTTTCTGATTCAAAAGGAGGATAAACGCAAGGTTCCCTATCAGTTCCTAGAAAAACCGGAAGTGGGCGATCTTGTATATTTAACTGATCAAACACTATCGGAAGATCGTAAACAGTTTTATTTGTTTCCCCAACATCAGGAAGATTTTGAATGATGTCGATCAGGTGACCAAGAGCCGATACAGCCTGAACCGATTTCAGCAAGAATGTCAGTACTGTGAAATCTGACAATTCTGCTCCAGAAATGATATCATTCACTGGTCTCAGCTGATGCAGCTGTGTTAGAATCTCAACTATTCTCTGACGCAGATGTTCAGTTTTCCAGTCTTCCGGGGAGGGTGACTCCTTCAACGTATTATAAATCAACGTTTTTATCAGGTGCGAAGAGAAGAAATTCGCCTCAACTATAGTTTCAGAGTCTCCTGGTTTATATAAGCGTTTTGGTACAACCCGTCCACAAATTACCTTAAGAACTCTAAAAACTGTGAGAACGTTCTCCGATATACTTCTCATGATATCTGTCATTTTGCCGTCATAGACACTTGTTGTGTAATCATCATGTTGTATTTCAGGGTCCCGGATAAGAGCTACGGATTTAATGTTACCGGGCATGTTAATCAGAGAATCGAATGGGCTTAAAGTTTCCGCAGTACTGCCTTGGAACTGTTCTTTAAATAATTTGCCAGTCTCGACACATGGAGTAATGTCTATGTCTATGGTATGTAAGTGCTTTCGGTCACAGCCATACAATAACCTGAAACAAGTAGCCGGCCCATGCATGTAGATATCAAATATAAACACCAGCCCAAGTCTCCCCAATTTTATAGACCGGTTTATATTCATCCTGTTGATCAGATTCGTCCAGATATAACCTACATCGTCATGAAAACTTTTGATACTGAACCGAACCGACTGATCGCTATTGTATTCAGGGGGCTCCAAATTATGTTTAAACACGACAAGAAAGTCAAACTCATCCAATCCACCAACTTTAGTTTGAGAAAAGTAGCTACCTATAGGTTGTAATTTGAAAGATATTGACTGGTGGGGAAGGGTATCTAGCGACTCATCTATCAAATATTTCATTAGACTCTGCAGGTCGTTTGCCATTTCATCAGTGCCCTCGTCTCTGAATACTCTCGTCATTATATCAAGCTCTTTAATCACATTATCTACTTTTTTACTTAAGAATACATGCTGACTTCTATAGACAATTAGATTAACACAACCCTTAGTCCCTAAGCTTACTATGCGATCCAACATCTGGCTCACATCGATGTGCGTGTAATTGCGGTAAACCCACTTCTTTCTGCGTGCAGCTGGTTCTCCGGCATTAGTCATATAACCTCTAGGAGGACTATTAACAGAGCCGACCTTTCTTTCAGGGGTACTTTTAACAGGCCCGACCTTTGACTTGCGTGTGAGGCAACACCAGTTCACATGTGGTACCGCCATCATCGATCTCTGTGTGTACCTCGCTGGTAACGCTGTCGTCGATTTCTGGAGGGTCACTGGTCACTCTGGCGGCAATCACAGTATTTGTCTGCATTTTTATTCATATTCATTAGCATGTATTTCTATATCTTGCTTGATTGATATTTGTTCTTACAATAGAATAACCGGCTATTTTCTACTTACCCGTATTTCCATGTCAGTGTACTTATATCATTGACGCCATCAGCTTAATATCACTGTTAACATTTTGTTCATATATAGCTGAAAGTAATAAGACAATTAGTTAGCAAATGTATACTTCGTAGGTCCTAGGGCGTTGCATTCGCTTTCGTTATGATAATGCTGTTTTCCTGTTTCAGATGCTATTCAGATTGATTTCAAATATGTCTCATTACACGTCGGATTGATCTCCATGAATCCTTAGATTCTGAATTCAATGCATAACGCTATTCGATACAAACCTAGGGATGACATGTGTTGCTTTTGTATGGTCATTATGAAAGAACAAATATTCTAATCACAAGATTAACGATTAGATAGGCAATGGCTTAAATTTTGCCTCTGTTGCCGTTAGAAGATCGTATACATTAAATTGAATGCACGAATATCCTCGATAAACCAATGACCGTGGTAGAATAAAGCCAGTAAAGTAATAACTGATTCGCTATCTTATTTACAAATACATGTATATCTTATACAGGAATATACACTTTGTAATGGAGTGTCACCGTTTACACCTGGTTTAATTTATGGTTTATTCTAGGGTTGATTACATGTTACAAGTTAATAATGTCTGGAAATGCACTACTCTATAAAGTTGTGTCACATCATTCGTATCAGGTTTTCTCTAGATAATGACAGTACTAGGTGGCACGTTTATCCAAAACTACCAATGACTTCAAGTAAAATCTTTAGACTTGAAGTATAATGTATAAAAGTATTGTGTTAAAAACATTCATGATACATTCAGTCTCATGATTCACTCGCACATTACTGTTATCATACTCACCTTATAACGTAAGAGTTTATACAGGTATATTATTTCATTTCAGTCTAATAGCAATCAGTTCATTCCGATCGAGACGATTCTTCAACCCGTGTCAGGTCCATTCGCGTCAATTGTTTAATGCGTGTTATACAAACTAACGTCACGCGAGACTTTCCTTTGTATGATCTGAACTTCTCAAAGGTTATAAGAGGGACAGTACGTGTCAAATTGCGGATCTAGTGACAATCCAACATACTGCGAATTCTCTGAAGGATGTCGGTAACTTAAGTATTTCAACTATTAAGTGAAATTGGTAAAGAGCAGAAGAGATGTACTTCACAGTGAATTGCAGAAAGTTATGTTAAGAATGTATTCTTTACTCGTGACTGTAACTAGGCAGGCATTAATATACAGGTTTATATATTTAGATTGAGAGGTGCGGGGAGGTAAAGACTGGTGTTTCCCTTTACAGACAAAAATATGACGTCAAACACTGAATTATTAAACTTCCTGTGTGTTTATGTGTACATAATATTTTACAGAGTTCGGGTCATTTCACCAAGTATGAATAGAAGTAAGCCATTTTTGTACCTGGTCCACGCCCATGGGTATTGAGCCGCCTACCCAGATCCTAATGCATATCTCGGTCGGGACAAAATGGTTGCGGTCTACATATTTTCACGGAAGTTACACTTCGTCACCGGATTACTCCAGGGTTGCGGTGGTCATTTCGTTCACTTGGCAACGCTTTTCCCTTGTGTGGCGCGCTTACCTACTTTGAGTGCCAACTAAGTTGACACCCGTCAATTACATAGATGAGTGACAGATCAGAACTCACCTGAGTATGGGTCATCAGCCACAATCTAACTTTCCTCCTTTTACCCGTTTCATCTGAGGTATTAATTAATTTCAAAACAAATGTTAACATCACGACGTATTTACACTGGAACTTATCCCTGTCCCACCCTCCTGGGTTGGTGATTATGGTGGGTTTATAATAAAACTAAGATTAATGTTTTATTAATGTATTCAATTAGCATTAGTCTTCATATTACAGAAGTGCTGTGCGTAAGCGCACATCATTTTTAAATGCAGCATAAAATGCCCACGAACTAATCAGCCAAAATCAATGTATGTAAGTGAAATTAGCAGAAACCCAAATTTTTAAAGAGGTTATCCATGAATTCTTATGCAACTTACGGAAGCAAACTGATATGTTTGTTTGAGGTATTATCGAATCTGAATAATTTGCCGTTCAGTGAACAACACATTAGCTAGTATATAAACAGCTGGCTGTTGCAGGATATCAGCAGTGTTCAAAGTTGATATCGGTGTGTTGATCTAACATGTACATACATATATGTCTGATTCAGGAATATACACTTTGAGCACAGTGTAAAGGCGTGTCATCTTTTACACCTGGTTTAATTTATGGTCTATACTACCAATTTATTAGGATGTGGTTGATTGAATGTTACACTAGCGATGTCGCTATATATAATCCTTTTTATCGGCGCCCAACCTTAAAGTGTACAATTAATATTTTTATGGTCAATTCCGGACTCTCCGATGAATGTGCTTCATGAAGCGGTATCATGTTTATAAAGGACAATTGTGTAAAAACGTCACAAATAATGTCATGCGAGATTTCGATGCTTATTATCTCAACTTCTCGAAGTTTATACGGGGGAAGTGCATTTCAACATGAGAATCTCAGTTGACAATCCCTCATACTCAGAACTATCTGAAGGATGTCCTTAACTCAAGTATTAAAACTGATATGTATTATAAAAATCTACACAGAGCAGGTGATACATACAAGAAGTGTTTATATTATAAACGGTGTGTTTACTAGTGACCGTAACTCAGCAGCCGTTAACGTATATAGATGTATATCTATACTAAAAGATACGTGGAGGTACAGACTGATGTTGTATCCAACAGAATTTTTCCCTTTGAGGTCAAAATCATCAAATAAAGCACTAGAGTATATTTTCTGATTAAACAAAAACGTTACAAATACTATAAACAATATATATATAAATAATCAAGGAGATAATATGAATATAGATATAAATAAGTTACCTTCATATTCACGGATTTACCTATCAAGTACTCATGATAGTTAGTCATACTGCAAATTCAATCGCCTATTATTAATGTAACAACGACTGCTAGTGTTATTAATTACTTTAATATCTTTCACTCAAAGCTGATATATACGCTGATATATTTTGCTTAATTGTTATCAAATCACTGTCATTTGCCGCGTAATAAACACAACTTCAATATGCATAATGGTGACCTGATCTAACACACTCAAACATGTATATCTGCCTCTGGAGTATGTACTTTGTGCACAACTTGAGTATTGCTCAATCTAGGACAGCTAAATCAAACAGTTGATTTGTAAAATAGGCCGAGTAAGGTATAATGTTGGTGCGCAGATGTGGCCGCCCAAGGGACTCGGCTGTCTGGTTACATTCCCTGTTACCATTGGGCGGTGTCTATATGATAGTTAGCCATTTGATATTTAGATCTGATAGATGTCAGAAGTGTTTGTTGGGTATAAACACGCTTAAGACGCACTCGCATCAGCTGGCTTTGATCGCAATTCTACTCACATACTCCTATACATATTATATCATACTTCGGATGCACAAACCATGAGCTGCAATAATCAGTTAGTTAAGGGCACTGTATATCCCGAGTCACGAATTAGTGCAACTTAGCGAAGTATACAAAGCTAAGGATGTGACTTAAATTAAACAGATCTGACGTGTACACATATCTAAAGTCCGGATACAAAGTAGTTTTAACTAACCTTCTAGTTTTTCAATATCTTAGATGAAGGTTTTTACGTGTATAGGCCTATGTAGTTCTAAAGCATTCCATGTATGGCAAGTGTCACTGAAAATCCTTCTTCACTTACTGTAGACTAGTGACGATATAAGCAGTATAAGGGAGGGTTGCAATACTCTGATGTACAAGGCGGGGGCCTCCAGCGACCTAATATTTATGAATATGGTCATTATTGTTCTTTTGGCAGAAAAAAAAATCAGCATGAATCAGAGCATATAACATCATATAATTCAATAAAAATGTTCTTTTTCCCAGCCAGCAATTATTTTTTTATTTGCCAGCAATTGATAATTACTGGTGCCAGCAGAATGTGTTGCTTGGTTGATACCTGCCAGCAGAATGAAATTTTCGGACAATATTTCCCAGCAGAATGTAATTATTGAACAATGCCCTCCTGCAGAATGATATTTTGGGACAATACTTCCAAGCTGATTTTTTTCCAGCAGAACAAATAATATTAAAAAAGTTTCTAGCAGAACAAATATTTGAAAAAAAGTTCCCAGCAGAACAATTTTTTTTTAAAAGTTCCCATTTGTTCTCCGGTATTTCTTCTATTCCCAGCCAGCAAGAATGTCATAAGAAGAAATAGCCAGCAGAAGAAATCGTTGAAGGCCCCTGACTAAGCGAAGTCAGATTATGGGATAGATGCTGCGACGCGTAGGGACATTGATCACATTGTGTGCAGTTCAGGATGAGTGACGTCCGTCAATATCTGTTATAAAGTTTGTGCATCTGGCAGTCATTGGTGAACTGATGCGTGCAATATTACTGTACATAATTACAGTTTACAACCTCTGAAGTATTCGTATGTACATCTTATTGTGTTAGTTTTCATGATAAAACTAGCATCGCGATTTCCTCATATATCCTGGTCTATATCAATCTTACAATTACAGTAGATGATGGATATAACTAGTGTCTAAATGTATTGTATTTGACCCACGTTATAAAGAACTGCAATGTATTAAGCAGTCAAAGGTTATAATTGACCTGCGTTAAATCAAATACCGCGTTAAGGGCCGAACCACATGATATAGAACCAGTACTGAATATTTACGCCCAATGTTTAATTTCACTGTAGTCTGACTATACCAACATATAAGAGTAGAGCATATAAAGTAAGATTCATACATTTTTATGATAACGATAATATGGTTCAACGCTTTCCTGCGTCTTTCCTGCGTCTTTCCTGGGTGATGGTCACGGGTGATGGTCACGGGTGATGGTCACGGGTGATGGTCACGAGTGATGGTCACGGGTGATGGTCACGAGTCATGGTCACGGGTCATGGTCACGGGTCATGGTCACGGGTCATGGTCACGGGTCATGGTCACGGGTCATGGTCACGGGTTCACTCACAATACAGGATATATATTTGTTACATGCCGTACTAATCAAAAAGACCTTTAAAACCGTGAACTTTGTTTGTAATGCATGTTTTCGTATGTTACATTTTAGGATTTAAATTTTATTGTTGACCCAATTACAGTATTTAGTATTCATTCATCTTTCGTAGTGTTTCATTCATGCCGGTTTTGTGTAACACCACCAGGGGCGCCCCCACTCGGGTCACTGACCTTAAGTAGCCAATCAGAGAGTCAGGCGGCAAACTTGAACTTGACAGCAGACGACAGTTTGTTTACAGTCGAACGAATAGCACAATTTTATGTCTAAATAACTAACAAAAAAAATGATATTGTAACACTGATAAGCTTATTGTTTGCGAAGGATGTACATGTAAAAGTGTGTCGATGATCGTCGATGCTAGCAATTAGCTGAAATTGAGAAGTAAAGGTATAATTAAAAGTGAAATGTATTTTCTCGAACTTCTGACTTACCATTTCACCCATAATATTTCAGTTTTACGTAACAAATAAACGATACCACGGGTTAAAAATGTTACCTCTAGTTGTGGTCCTTCATCGCCCACTAAAATATTAACATAAGCCCTGTGTTTCCATGCGTATAAAGCACCTACCAGGACTACAAGGAATTCCCCATCGAGGTGCACATAGGTCATCGTCATGACCTCGGTCGGGATATCCCTGTAGAATATAATGCATCAACAGAAACATACTGTGTTAGGCAGTTGTGCTTGAACTTTGTGATAGATAAAATCTGTGTCCTCAGCTTAATGTTTGAACTTTGACTCACCTTGTTACAGCCGGCTTATGTGATGTCAACAAGGACATTGATCGCTGTGGTGTTTAATCATATGCGAATAAATCGTTATATGTGTTTATTAATTTGTTGATAAATGGGGCTGACAAGGGGGCTGGCTTGTGGAGGGTGACGTGGACTACTGATATAAAGTACTCTCTGCGCGTGTATCCCGAGCTGAACTTTTCTAGAGGTCTGAAATTTACGTGACAAAATATTTATTCAAAATATGTCACATATGTTTCTACCTTCCCCCATTAACCCTAAATTACAACAACTCGGATTAGCTTTTGTTATTTGTTTATATCAACCCGATCAAAACCTATCCCGCCCATACACCCCATCCCCCCTTCTCTCATTTTCCTCAATGTTTACCCTGTGAAGAATAGAGTTATTAATTATGTAAATACAGGTGCACGATCGCACTTCACCCAGAGACAACAATTAACAATAACGCACAGTCGACACAGCTATACCCTGGGCAAACCACAGGCACACACACTCACAGTCCAGGCCGGAGCCGATTTGTAACCCTGCTGATCTGCCCTGTGATTCTACCCTGTAACTATAATACCCTGTCTGTGAGATCGCTGAGCAGTCACTATGGCCGAATCCGCGAGAACAAACCTGACGGAGAAGCAAGTAAAGAAGCTGGAGGAGGTGAGATCGCTTTGTTATTAAACGTTGCTTTACATATAACAGCCGTGCATAGAGTAACACATGTACTACTTCATGTGAGGCTAAAGTGTAAAGTCCATCCCCTAAGGGTCAAACCATTGCAGTCACGTTTTAGGCCCTCCGTTCTGAGAATGACCGCCCATATATATCATACAATATTGTAATTATATAATTCAACAAATTTAAATACTGTTTTATTTTGACAGTAATAAACTAGAACGAAATGTCGCCCATCGTTGATGTTCTTTTTGTAATTCTCTCAGTAGACTTTGGAGCTTCTGATGCATACTTGTGTGTCATTGCCTCGACCGAGCTGTATGTTTTAACAAATAAATGCATGTACCGTGCCTGGTTATTAATGCTCAGCGTATGTGTAATTTTAAAGCGTATTCAATACATGGTTCATTGGCATAAGTTCTAAACATAATATTATAATTATTTAATTGTAGATGCCAATGACAAACTATTTCACTTTCTTACTGACATAGTGACTGTAGTGATGTTAAACTATTAATTTATATTTGTTTTCAGTTTACAAAACTCGTGGCTGATGCTATGCCAGAGAAGTACAAGAATGATGAGTTTTACCACAAGAAATGGCTGATGGGTAAGATTATTATATTTCTTAATATTCTTTATATTTCATTAAAAATATTGTGTGCAGTAAAGTATGTTAATACCAGCATTTAAAACCCGAATTATTTTTATTCAGCTAGACAATGGGACATCCCAAAGGCTGAAAGCATGTTCAGAAAGGTGAGTTGGAAAATTTATCAAGAATTCATTTGTCATATAATTTGAAAATATGATCATTTATTTATTGAAGTAAGCGTACAGCTTGTACGTTTTCGTATTGAAGATATAACAATGCAACGGTACAACACATAAATGTGAATTAAAAGGTAATGGTTATAATAAAAGTTTAAAGTTAGACATAACTGTGTTATGTTTTGTTAAGTGTAGGTAAATAGTACTAATAATGACATTTGCACATGCAACTATAATACAGTTTTCATTGGAAAACACACACTTCTAATAAGAAGATGGTAATTGTTAAAACAAGTTATTTTGCAAAGTTATTTTTAAGTGTATATGTTTATACTAATGGCAATAATAATGATTGATAGTCCATGGGCGTTTTTGGATTTACATTTTGTATATATTGTTAAAATCTCCCCTTCTTCCTTAGCCGAGGTACACAATGAGGTGTAAAGACTCATTATATGGCGGTCAAACATTCCGTATAAAATATATTATTCATAATATTTTATCAAACCTCCGAGTCTTGTACGACTTATATGCGGGACTAGATTAAATACTATTACATATGACACAAGCATAGGCTATTTGTTTGATTCTACCATAAATGTGTTTAAACAGAGTGGTACGTTGTATTTTCTAGAATTCTGATATTTTCTTATTCTTAATGCCTCAGTTGGTACCGAAATAATTCTC
>JAXGGS010593134.1:0-10260 GCA_035585475.1 Armandia brevis | reverse complement strand
AGAAGCCGCCCGCCGCATCGCCGTTTCTCAGGGTAAAAAGAACCTGAGAAACATTTTATTAACTTTATGGGGCCTTAAATAAATAAAAAACATAAATGGGGTGTAAAGGGCAGGCACAAACATGCGCTATCTGAAAATGACTAATCCCAATGACCAATCTAACTATTAGGTGTAGCCTATCAGTTTCAGCCTGAGCTGTGTTGGGCTGTGCTCTTAACAGCCAATCCACGGTAGACAACTGGATAATGTGAAAATGAGCGTGCCCTTAGCCGTACAGCCACAGAAGAAGACTGATTGTCCTAATTTTTGTTTGAAAATGTGCGTATGGGTGGAATACAGAGACAACTTTTATATATTTCTTTCTTTCTCTCTGGAAATATTTTTTACAGCGACTTGAAGTGAGAAATTGGCCTGTTTTAGGCCGATTTTCATGTATTTTTAGCGAGTTCATGTGTTTGCATTAATATATTTCTGTGGTTATTCATTGGATCATTCCAATATATTAGCCCAATATTGGGCAATACTTTAACAATACTTTAAAAATCTGATACAATTTGGAGGGTGTATCTCTTACCACTACGATTTTGTAGGTGTTTTACCGAGCGTGCCCCTGTTTCGGAATTTTTCCAACTTGGATCAAAAAAAATTCTTACACAAAAAATATTACTAGTCTTATTGAAAATGTGATCTAAATATAATGCTAAAGTCTATATCAAATGAAAAACAAGAAGCAAGAGGGACTTAAATCAATAGTTTTATATATTTTACTATTGAGGAAACCTGATTCTGATGCTAATTGTGCCTATCCTTATTCTTATTGATCACATTTGAGCTATAAAACTTTTTTCATTAAAGTTAGACTTTTAACTTTGATACAAAATTTCAAAATTTTTGAACCAAGGCTACATTAAATGCCTTGGTTATATCAAAATGTGTTTTGCACATATGACGCAATATCATATCTGTAGCAATTATTTTTTTGTTTCGCACCAAAACTTTCTTTTTTTATTTATTTTGAGTATTTTTTAACTTTAATAATTAAACTATGAATTGATGACTATTATATGTTTTAATTCACCGAATCCTTTTGAAATTTAGTCTGTCTTGCACAGGAATTACAGGTTCGTATAATTAATGACATAAAGTTCATTTACAATCAAAAATTATAAAAAAATCAAGTGAAAAAGGATGAATTATTTCTAAATCAGTATTTTAGCTGTAATAAAGTTAGAACTTTTTTTGCAGATTTTCATGATAAGAATGTTTTTTTTGCCATAAACCTTTGCTGCCAAGTGTTCCCATTAGAAATATTGAAAATTGAACAAAAAACACCATATTTTTTTATTATGTTCATATTCATGTTGATTTTAATTTGTGCTTAAACTTAAGATTAAGCCTATATTTGGTGGTTGAGAAAGCCTTTTCCCTATACTGCACAAATTTACCTTATACATATTCTAAATCCTCAAGACCTCTACTTTCCCGAAAATATATAGGACTAGTAGGGGGTCCCGAATTATTTTTTCCAATTCAATTTCAATTTCAATTTAATAATATATTTATTCACCTTTCATATTCCAGCATAGAATTGAAACGGCACAAGAACAAATATACGTTATGTGGAATTGATTGAAATAATGTGTTGTAATGACATAATTAATGTGGTGTGAATAATTTTACTTCGTGCACTTTTGATTTCACATTATCGAGTTAGCCCAGAAACGTCAGGTCGCTATTGCTTGTTGAAAGCATGTGTATAGGGTTCGGCTATCTACAGTCGCAATAGAGGCCCTGTAGTAGCGACCAGTCTACCATATAGCTACACAGCTGGCCATGGGTTCCTTGGCTAATTATCGAGTCATCTACCGTGGATTGGCCCTTAATTCCGCAATCACCGAAATTATATCAAGTTTGGTCCGCTGTTTCGAGAACAGGAAGTAGTTGAACATTTCTGTTGTTGAGGGGATTTCTGCAATTTCTGTGTATGGTTTTATCATTTTTGTCTCGTTGGCAGAAACATCCTGAAGTTCCTAGCCGGCGTACACTATTTGTTGCATTCTTTAGTCTTATTTGCATCGTAAGTACACTTTCAAATGAACTGACATATATCATTACTATCTAAAGAACATGAAACACTTTCGATTTTGTGTCTTCACCTCGGGATCTTTCTGTTCTGTTAATTTAGGCTACTTTTTTCACCTATGTGTATCATACAATTGTCTCGTATTTTACAATTTGAAACTTATACTTCGTCCTAAAATAAAGCAGAGACTCTCCTGACAATGATCCTCGTTCTCTAGCGTGTTAGTGTTTCAACTAGTTTCAACAAGCCCGCCTATTATTGCCCCAAGTTCTAGCCCAAAAACACAGGACTCGTACTGTTCCTTGTAAGGCGATGCTATAGCCATGTCTTTCTTGGCTAACCCAAGGTCCTCCCCCTATGTATGTTTATTATGGTGATAGTAGATCTCCGTAGACGCCAGTGCCTTGTACCGATGGTCAGGAACGTCATATCAGGGCTAGCCCAATGACATATTTACATGTACATGTATTGAATTGCATAAATATACCGGTATATGTGCATGGTGAGAACTATGATGAGCTTCAAGCATTGAATACATTTTACTTAATGCGGTGTCTTGAATGCTAATTTAGTCAGCTTTATAACTGAATATATGCATGTTCAAGGTTCATACCGCAAATGCAGCTATGAGTGCCAGTGATACTCCACCCCAGGAACAGCCGCCAACCAATGAACCGATGGAGCAAGAACCCGTGGCAGACGGCGGTGAAGCTGGAGCTGCATCAAACCCCGCCGAAATAGACGCTGTTGGAAACGAAGCAAAGCCGACATCAGAAAAACCCTCTCAGGTAGCTGACCAGGAACAGCCTCAAGATGGAGAGGGTCAAGCGGAATCTGAAGCAAACAAACAAGAGGCTGTGGAAGAGGCAGATGACGGTGGTAAGGACGCTGAACCAGACGCAGGTGGAGATGTTCAGAAGATGGAAGTAGAAGATGAAAAGAAACCTGTTGAAAGTACGTCGGTTTATGAACACAGATATAACGATATTTATAGTAGACTTTGGAACTGGCCATGGCATTGCGATTAGTCGTAGATTTCATAACCCCAGTAGAGTGAAATTGATAGATACATTGACTCGGGTCGTAATCCAGCTTATTAGCTTTATAAAATATACAGACTCTCCTTGTGATATTATAAACGTGTCTTTTATAGAGGGATCGATGCAGAAAACAGAATCACAAGCTATGGCTGCTCTGGACAGGGAAGAAGATAGGCCTGATGAAATAGAAAATATTAAATGGCCAACCACACTAGAAGGATTTGGCTATCACTTTAATTCAGGTAAACAAGATATAAATCGGCGTGTTATTAGCATGATCGTTTACTGTTGGCACTACTTAGTCATATTTTGATTTGATGGTTATTTGCAGATGGGCAGTTGAGGGATGTAAAAGAGCCGAACGAATCCTTCCAATTTAAGGTCAAGGAAGAACACGCATACAATCAGAAACGATACGAAACTATTGGGGAGGTATGTGCTCCGGGCGTCTAATGGCCAGTATTTGTCTTCGATGCTTTTTCCTTTGGCGTTAGATCAACAGATTCTTAGAATGACCAACAACTTCTCGCAGACAGTGTATACTTGTCCTCCAGGCCATGTTTTGTAAATATATACCGGTATGGGTTTATATTACATGTAATCTGTGCTACATTTATAGAGTTGCCGGTCCGTTATACAAATGCCGACATTAGAGACAAATTATGCTTATGGCTTGTTTGTTCTTACGCCATGTTACTTGTAGCAGAAGTAATGTCATTCAGCCCAATAATTTTCGTTCACATACAGTATAAGTTAAGTAAATTAATTAACAAACTATATCATAACTACGTTAAATATTTCAGTTGTTAACAGAATACGTGTATACGTTGCTTGAGGAAGAATGTAATCTGAAGAGGGTATACGTACCAGTGAGTTTATAAACATTATTCCAGCGTTTCCAATCCATCATATATCAAATCATCAATTAAAGCGAAACTTATGTGGAGTCCGCTTCGATTATTTGACATCATAATATTAAATGATTGTTTATGTTCAGGAAACAGATAAACTAAAGAAAGGGGACAAACAGAGTTTTCTATTTATGAGTGATGATGCTCTGACAAACGAGGACAAACTGATGGTGATTATACATGGGAGCGGTGTTGTCCGAGCAGGGCAATGGGCCAGAAGGTAACATATGTGATTACCGGTAGTCATATGCTTAATTTGTCGTATACCACTCCCAAAATACACACACGTTTTTAGACATTGTCACACATTTAGCTTTTTTGTATGCTGTATCTTTTAATATTTAGATTAATCATGAATGAGGATTTAGATAAGGGAACACAGCTGCCCTATATAAAGAAAGCAAAGGAGCAGGGCTACGGTGTAATAGTATTAAATACTAATCTGAATCATGTGGTGGAAGATGGAGTCAACATATGGATAAAGGTTTATAAGACAAAAGCATTTTTCATCATCATCTCAACTGTCCTAATCGTTCGCTTAACATTGACTAATTTTATTCCCTGCAGGACCACGACACACCAGAGGCGCATGCTACGTATGTATGGGACCATTTCATAAAGAGCGCACCAGCCAAACACATAGCAGTCGTGGCACACAGTTATGGTGGAGTCGTCACAACAGACCTGGTATGATCAATATGAGTATACTACTTAACTCATGAGTATTCTGCTGCGCTGGTGCTTCTGTACGTTTAATATTTCCTCACGCAGGCCATAAAGAATGTTAAAGATTTCCAGAAGAGAGTATTTGCCATAGCTTTCACAGATTCTGTCCATTCATTGTCTCTCCACGATGCGCCAAGCTCAGTGACAAAACTTTTCAAGAAGGTACGTGCTTAATACAGATACGACACCGAAACCATACCACACGTTCACATGCCCGAACCTAAGATATACAACATGGACTCTAATTCATTATATGATATCTCGAGAACAGCTCTTTCGCCGAGAAATTTTACCTTTCCGTGTTAATTGTTAATTATTTCTAGCGTGCTAAGAATTGGGTATCAAGCGCCGAACCTTTAGATGAGCCGTCTGAATATTCTAGTAGGTCTAAGGCAGATGCGCCCAAAGTCTCCGCAGGTTTGTTAACAAATCCTCTAAATTGTGCTGAAAACCCAAATTATGCACACTGTATAAATCACGATTCTAACCTTGTGGTGTAATTTCAGGTCACCCCAAGCACGAATGGACGTCTTACTCAGCGTTTGAGTCTGTGTTTAAATTCATCAATGATAAATACGCTACAGCTGATGAGCCAGACGAGAAAGAAGAATTGTGACTAGGATTCAGATGTCCGATTCTATGAGCTCGCACGGTCGTTGACTAATCCATTTGAGTGCTGTGCAGAGGACATATGTACTGATTGACAATGATAATTGATTGATTTCATTCTTATACTCATGATTTTTATCACCCTCTCGTTAGTTAAGATGATAGATACAAAAAAGTAAGTATAATATCATGATTTATTTGATTAACCGAGCGGAGATTTGTCTGATTTAATATACAATGTTGCCATATTGGCAATTGAAATTTGATTTAGATATATACATATACATGAATGTCATAAGTTTTTATTAAGTTGTTTAGCGCAGAAGTCGTGCATATCTGTTGTATAACTGTATACTATATAATACTTGGACATTATCATCACAGTCAAGCACGGCTTACACCAATTGTTCACTCATTCATAAATCATGTACAGCTTATTTATCGTTCTTGTATTTGTAATGTGTCGAAAATTATTATTATCATAGAAACTTGTAGCACATCAGTAAGTGAAGTCCAGACTCCTTTATTAACGGCTGAGAAAAACGCGTTTTGATTTTGTAATTGCATTGCCTTTAAGGGTACTGTTTGCGGGATTCATCATTGGACATAATATCAAAATGGTTACTCTACTGTGTGCTAGCTGATGGTCCAAGTTTAAAGTGTTTTGTATGATTTACGTATATGCCATCTCAAGCACCAAGTCTATACTATTATAAGGACTGGCTCATATGTTTATATTCACTAGAACTATCTACTTATGGTGGATCTATTCACCAAGAATGAACTGTTTTTGTAGTTAATAACCGGGATGGTACCGCCTAAAGGTGTTTACACTTCTCGCCATAAAGTGTGTCCTAGATACGTTGATCCACATTCAGCGTTATTATGAGGTCCTATTGTATTGTACATGTATACATCGTATTTGCTTTTGCATTATTTATTTGTGGGTCTTGGTCCTTCTTATCGTTGCTGCCTTTGTACAACATGCCCAATACTACTACAAATAAATGTATAAATTCAGCCATGAAAGCATGTCGTCACTTGTTATAGGGTATTAGAATTCTTGCCTCCCGAATAACCTACGCCTTGCCATCGACTTTTTAACTTCAAACACATACCCCCTCATGAGATAAGACACCACGTCCTTTTTATAGTGATACGGTTTTGTTATCTTACACGATTGCTCGTTCTGAAACTGTTTTCACGCATAACGTGTTGTAACTATCTGGCCGATTGCTGTTGGGCTTGTTGAAAGAAGTGCGAATAATAGCAGGGGTGTCTGAAGAAATACCTAAAAGACGCGCTCCCTATAACTTGGAAAGAGCTCAAGGCCGATTTATGAATCAATGTATATTTTGAGATTATTCATTGTGTAATGTATTCAGTAGCTGCTTAACCTTGAGGTTGTTGAAAGAACATGCGGGCAATGGAAACGAGACACCCGGGCGCAGTGACAGTGCAGGGCATTAGATGCTGAGGCGCGTGAAAATGAAGCGCGAAAAGCGCGGGTTCACCGAGGACAGTCAATTAACTTATCTTAATTAACGAGCGTCGCGTCCAACGGTTCACGCTCATTTTAGAAAACTTCCTTCACTGGTCAACACGTTGAAAGCACGCGCTCTCAAGTTTCGCTTAAGACAGTTGTATTTCTGAATCTCACATTATTTAATCATCCAAAATTTTTATAATGGGGAGAGAGGAAATACTGCGAATGTGCTCCAAGTGCCGGGTTCGTCACTCTGGTACAGTTGGAAAACTCTGCAAAAATCGGCCGGTAACCCGGCTAACATCCAGACGAAAAAGTACGCAAGAACCACTTACCAAGAAGAAAGGAAAGAAAATATCAAAGAAGGTGGAGGAAGCACAGAAGGACGCTGTGAAGACACACAAACGCGTCAACAATAAGCACCCCATGATGACTCAAGAAGAAATCAACACAATGGTTTCGGAAATTAGAGAGGACTTAGCAAAACGCCACGAACTCGAGATGCAGGAACTCAGAGATCACTACGAAAGTCAGTCAGAAACAGAGAACGAATCAGAACCCCAAGATGAGGAAGAAGAAGTGATCTCGGATTCCGAGGAGGAAGACACGGTAACAAAACTCACCGCAGCTCAGAAAGCTAAGCTGCTCAAAGTTCTCACAAGTGACAAACCACGCCGCGCACCTAAGGCCCCCTCCAAGAAAGTACGTACATTCAAAAAAGCGAAAAGAAGTTTGTCATTTACAGGAGGATGGGGCGGCAACAATGAAGAAATAACGCCAGAAAAAGTCACCACAAAAGAAACACGAAAAAGAACAAGATCAGAAACGTACAGCGACTATGATACGGATGTTGAAGAAGAACAGGAACGACCAAGAAAAAAGAAAAAATCTGCGATGGAGCGCACAGGTGCGTCAGCGGTAGAAGTGGAAGTCAAACTACCACATTTATTCGTTTATAGAAATGGCAAGCCCGTACGTTTTGACACCATGACCATGGCAGAATTTGTATGGGGTTACATACAGTGGATGAATGAAGCGCCAGACTCCAAACACGCAACCAGAGCAGCGCATGAAATCCTAGCAGCCATCATGAAAGAAGTGATGTACAGCGGCTGGGCAGATGGCAGACAAATTTACGCGGAACTGGTTACTGAAGTAGAGAGAGGCAACATCACGTGGGGAGAAACACAGAAAGTGCGCGAATTACTGGCAAGAGCTAGACAGGAGAAATCTGCTATCAAAATAGCAAATTTACAAAGCGGGGGATCCAAACCGTTCAAAGAAGGCAACAAAGATACCACCCAAAACACCGTGTCCAAGCACAAAGTCAACGGGCACCACCCCTGCTACGCGTATAACAACGGCACCTGCCCGCTCCCCGGAAGGCATGAACTGAACGGAGTCAAACTGGAACACCTGTGTCAAATATGCCTGAGAAGAAACAAAGAAGAAAAGCATATGGGGAAGGACTGTCCCCACAGAAAAAACCCGGTGCCCAACAAAGTCAACACAGCCTCAAAAAACGCCGACAGCTCTCTGACCAAGAAGTAGACGTCAATGGACAGAACACAAAGAGCGCAAACGATCAGGTTGTACAAAGTTTAAGTTACTCTCTAAGAAATCTTCTAAATACCACAAAGCACTTAATTTCTAATCACCAAAGTTGATCTAAGCCGACGACGACCAAAACTAAAGCAGCCCAAATACCTGGTTCATTAAGATCAACCAACGCATATAATATGACAATAGCATCAAGTCCGAAAGTACTACTATGTCAGTTACTACTCACACAAGACTAACATAGTCTAACTGGTGAAGACTGACACACGCGGCCAAAAAACGACCCTCACCCGCGATAATATCTATCAACGTTAAACTCATGATCAAAGAAAAATTCAACAAAATGGTTAACAACACTCCATCTCTTTATTTCACAGTAGTTTAGATTAGTTTAGTACAATACTAACGGTAGTAAATCATAAACAGTAGAATAACACACCTAGTCACAAAAAATGTCATGATTCATTTAAGAAAATAATTTTATAACCAAGTCATGTCTATCTCGCATATATTATGTCATGTTTCAAATGTCTTCACATATATTTTTGTATCAAGCATAACAACGCTATTACACGAATTCTAATGTTCTATACACGTCTAATGAAGATTACTTCGTTCTCAAATTACAGCTATCTCATCACGTAAATCAAATGTTCAACACGCATACTATGACAATACTCTCCTCCAAATCACAGGCGCAACTGACAGACAACCAGAAGAACACCAGGCGTCCGGCAACATTTCAAAAACAGGCACTAATTTCTCCCCTTTCAACTTTATTTAAAATTTCAGACGTCTTTAGGCACACCAACAACACTGCCTCCTAACACGGGCATGGTTGAAAGTACACGCCTTCCAACAAAAATACTGACAGTAACCCAGAAGACTCCGGAGCTCACTGCACCTGCAACGGTAAAATAAACATCATTTCAACTTCACTCCATCACTATCATGAAAGCGCGCCTCGGAAAGTTTATGACTCCCCCCCCCACAGCAGCTCCCCAGTCATCTGGTCGCTTACATCACACAGCCCCGAGACGCATATCTCACCCAATACAAATACACACGAGTATCAACTTTCATGATGACAAATCATTTAACCACTGTTATATAAACCGGAGGCACTACTACGTAAGCATTTAATCTTACTCATTCACAACTAATCCGGTAGTACTGCACTTAAGTTCATACCGCCCGCGGATAAGATAGATAACCCAATTCATCACCTGGATAACATCGGTATCACCACAGCAACATGGATCCGCTTAACACAAATAACACTTTGACCCGCGGTGTAACACAGCCCGCGGCTGAGGGCAATCCAGGTCAGTCTATTTTAAAACTAACACAGACATAATCCAGACGGTAAAACCGCGTGTAGCACGGTCGCCATTTACTCTCACTCAAATACTCAAGCGCATTCAACTCAAATCATAAAATCTATTTCACTTCTCATCATGCTATTTCAACTGTCACTACATATTCATCCATAAAAACTTTAACAAATTCTCTCACTACACTCACCATATTTCAGACGCTAGGTTCATTATTCCTGCACATTTAAATAAAAAGCTAATATGTTTGCCTCTCCACTTTCTCCTACTTTACAGCTAGCGGCAGACATGGCACAACTTTACACAAAAGTTGCTCCTGCCCAAATTTGCCCGCCAGCTCAACAGAAGATGCAACCAGCTACCAAAGACATGCCTCTCACACAGATATCACTCAGAGAGGACAAAGGTCGGACACACACATCACATTCAGGATTGAAGACGGCCGACGCACAAACTCAACGGATCTCTCACTCTCACAACAGGTCACTGATGAAGCCGGCACTCAAGGGAC